>SZWC01031059.1:12338-23199 GCA_023375785.1 Penium margaritaceum | reverse complement strand
ATGACCCTACACAGCTGGGGGAGACAGTGGACGTGACCTTGTACCTCCGTCTTATCGGATCTCTGATGTACCTGGCCACGACCACGCGTCCCGACATCGCGTTTGCCGTCAACCTCCTCGCTCAGTTATCGCAGGCTCTACATGCGAGAGCTCTTCATGCGGCTGTGCGAGTGGTACGGTACGTGGTCTCCACGCCATATCTCAAACTCTGCTTTCGTCGGCAGATTCGGTGGTCCTTGACGGCTGCATTGACAGCGACTGGGCTTGGAGCCCTGACAGGCGCAGTCGCACTAGCTACGTGTTTCTGCTTGGTGGTACCGCTTTGTCTTGGCGAAGCGAGAAGCAGGGCTGCATCGCACGTAGCTCTTTGGAGGCAGAGTATGTGCCTTTGGGGGCAGGGGCTGCTGAGGCAGTTTGGCTGCAGTGCTTGTTTCTTGAGCTTGGGCAGTCAGTACCCGCCATTGTGCTGCGTTGCGACAACCAGAGTGCTCTCGCCATTGCAGAGAACTCTGCTGTCTTTCATGCTCCCATAAAGCACATTGTAGTTGAGCATCACTTTGTTCGTGATCTGGTGGAGCGACGCGTGATCTCCATCATGTGGGTTGGCACTGACTTGCAGCGTGCTGATTTCTTGATGAAGGCACTTGCCCGCGGAAAGTTCGTGGTGGCCATTCGTTCTGTTGGGCTTCGCCCCGTGCGTGACAGTGGTTGACTATGGGATGTACGTTGGCGTCTCATCTGTCTGTGTCACCCACTATGTGGTTGTACCAGTGCTGCACGCGTATGCACATGCGTACCATCGGGTCATGGGGGAGTGTTGTGCTTTGTGCCGTTCCTGTATTGTTTACTATGACCACTCGGTTGTGTCCATACTCGTGCAGATCCCTGAGGCAGGCGGCCCTGGTGACACCGGCGCGACAACAGGCGGCGGACTACCCGCTTGGAGCTGACCGACCACTGTTCTAGAGCCCCAGATGTCACCCGGACTCCTTGCTGTGCCTTCTACGTCTTGCAGGCGCCTCTCGGCGGACTGGGCATGAGGCCCATTTGCATGTTTTTGCATTGTATACTCGCTGTCAGTCAATGGATGCATGCATGTGACCAGTCACTGCGTCCGTCTTTTGATTCATCACTTCTAGGTTCAGACAGTGTAGGATTCTGACATGTGTGCGCAGAGTTACGGCCAAAACAGTGGTTTTGCGCCGGTTTTAGGACAGCTCTTGGACTGCCGCGTGCGACACCCGCCGTGCGCCGCGGCAGGTATTTATGCCCTGAACCTGTCAGTTGTCATTCCTCTCTGCATATGCTGTATTGAAGCATTCTGACATTGTGCCTTGTGTCTCCTAGCCAAACCCTTACCGTTGTGTGTACGACCTGTGACAATCGTCACCGTCTGACCAGGCACTGACGCTCGGTCAACGGCTGTGTTGCTAGGAAGCTTCTACGCACTTTCTCAATGTGTCCCACAGATTTGTTGTGACCTCTGGCCTTGCTGCAAACTCACCGCACTGATGCAGGTGATTAATGTTGGAGTGACATCGGCGCTGACGTCACCGCGCGCGTGATACCAGATCACAAGAAGACCTTCCGCACTGTTGTGACTGGCTTCAGGGTTACCTCCAGCACAGGAGTTTGCCACTTGAATTTTGTTGACACTAGGATTCCTAGTGTATGACGGGAATGTGTGTCCGGGTTGTCTTCCCAGATTTGCTAGGTTGTATGCGTGCAGAAAATTATGTGGGTGAGGTCCCAGGTTCGAGGCTCACTAGGCGCGGGTGCGAGCGAGGATGGGCTCGCCGTTCGCCCGCTCGTCACCCCGCCACCTGCTCCGCTGCATCTAACAACTCTCTCTCGTGTTACTCAGGTTACACACGTTTCGCTAGTCAAGCATCCCCCTTCTATGGCGTCTAGTGCCTCGCTTGCCTCGTGGTTCCCACTTCCCTCGCTCTCCTCCTAACCAGTTTCCTCTATCCTCACTAGCCACACTGGGCCCCGTCAACCCCGCTGAACCCAAACGAGTCAGCAGGGAGAAACTATGCAGCATGTTGGGGCAGCAGCGTTGTTCATGCAGTGTGTGGGCTTCCACGCTCGTTGCTTAAGTCAGCTGCCCCCTCAGTCTGCTGCTCTAGAGTCGAAGTCTGGAGGCTCTGGGTTTTGTTACTCAGAAACGCGCGCGCCAGAGTTAGCGCCAGAAAGCAGCTGAAAACTGACAATGACTGAATAGGAATGAAGAATGAACAACAATGGGAGATCCCTCCAAGTTCTAGGCCCCCCCCCAGCTCTGTAGAGCTTGTTACTCAGTTCATCAGCCAATCAGAAAATAGCTCAGTTCAGGCTGGCAGGTTTTCTCGGTGAGGCCTGCCAGGCAGCCGACAGCCCAAAACCCGNCCCAGATAGTGCCCACAATGGTTTATGCTGCCAAACAGGGCCATGCGACATGCAACTGGGACCCTAGGCAGTGCATGACGATGCAGACGCGATGGGACGCGCTGGACGCATGCAAGCAGCAACTGCAGTGTCAATGACCGCCGGCAGCACGACCGCCAAGGAGGCCTGCCGATGGAGCTGAGCGCGTCGCCGGAGAGAGGAGGCTCCAGCAAACAGCGAGAAGACCTCAGCGTGCGTCGGCTCCACCGGACGACACTCCATCAACGTCGAGTCTCGCCGTCAGTCATCTGCACGCCAATGTACACAAGCCGGGAGGACACAACAGAGCACAATGAAAGATGCGAAAAAACGAACACTCCCCCATGACTCACAGGCGTAGTGCACATGGGCGGACAGGGACACGGTCAACATCCAGACTCCCCCAGGGCATGCAGAGACGCAGGCAGAGATAAAGAGAGAGCCACTCACGGACGTACGCCGACCGAACTTACAGCCTTCTTAAACGAGTCGCGCTTCAGTGCCTTGGTCAGGAAGTCAGCCAATTGCCGTGCTGTCTCAACCCACACGATGCTGATACTACCGTCATGCAACAATGAGCGCACATTGTGATACTCAACGTTGATGTGCTTTGTGCGTGTGTGATGCACTCCGTCATTGTCGGCGATGGCCATGGCACTCTCATTGTCACAATGCAACGTGATGGATGGGATGGACTGACGCAACTCGGACAACAGACGACGCAACCACACACTCTCACACGCGCCTGATCCAAGAGCCACGTACTCAGCCTCAGCAGTGNAGAAAGATCCAGCCTGTGCGACTCTTACCGTCAGGACTGCCGGCCCAGTCGCTGTCGGTGTAGCCCACTGCGACAACAGACGGTTGACGGCGGAACATGAGACCTCGCCGAGGAGTCGAGACGACATAGCGCAGTACTCGGATCGCGGCCTCGTGGTGGAGGTGACACGGCTCCTGAGAAAACTGAGCCAGGAGGTTGACGGCGAACGCGATGTCCGGACGCGTCGTCGTTGCCAGGAACATCAGTGATCCGATGACTCGCAGGTACGTGGTAACGTCAACTGGCTCCCCCACAACAACTGGGTCAGGACTCTTCAGCTTCACCTGGCCATCGGGCGACATGGGTGAGGATGCGCTCGGCACGAGTGGCAGGTCTTCGGCAAAGCGAGTGGACAGATTCTGCACATAAGCAGCCTGATGGACATGGAGGATGCCCTGGGAGCGATCATGCTCAAGCTCCATGCCCAGGAAGACTCGGACAGACCCGAGATCCTTCATCTGGTAGGTGGCGTGCAGCAGGTCCTTGATGCGCTGGATGGCGGCCTTGTCTCGGGACACAATGAGAAGGTCGTCGACGTACACCAGAACAGCAGCGAAGGTCTGGCCTCGCGGACTGACAAACAGTGCAGGGTCCGCGGTGCTGCGCTAGAGCCCACCACGAAGGAGCGTGCTGCGGATCTCTTGGTTCCAGCACCGAGGCGACTGCTTCAGGCCATAAAGGGCCTTACGCAGGCGCCACACTTTCCCGGTGCCGTCGTCATATCCTGGTGGCTGCACCATGTAAAGCTCCTCACCCTCCAGTGAACCATGGAGAAAAGTGTTGCTCACATCCATCTGATGCAGCTCCCACGTATGCTGGGCGACCAGGCTGAAGAGCGCTCGGCTGGTAGAGAACCGGCCAACTGGGGCAAAGATCTGGTCATAGTCGACCCAAGGGACCTGGGCAAACCCCTTGGCAGTGAGGCGGGCCTTGTACTTGTCCAGGGACCCGTCGGGTTTCCACTTGCGCCGAAAGACCCACTTGGCGCCGATAGCCTTCCGACCTGGAGGAAGGTCGACGAGGTCGTATACGTGGTGCTGTCGGATAGCAGCGAGCTCATCGGCGCAGGCAGCATCCCAGTTTGCGGCCTCAGGAGAGGCTCGTGCCTCGCGTAAGGTGGCTGGGCCCTCCGGGCGTGCTGTGGAGCGGACTGAGAGAGCGTGTGCCTCTCGCGCCCCAGGTGGGATGCGTGCAAGGGTAGCCACGACAGCGTGCCGATGCTCGTGATGGAGCATGGCGTAGCCCAATGCGGAGCCCGGGTGCAGATCGGCAATGATGGCCGAGGTGGTCAAGCCCAGGGCCTTGGTGCCAGGGTCTTCGCTCACGACCGTGGGAGTGGAGGAGGCACGTGGAGCCACTGGGGGTCGATGCGCCACCGAGCGCGGTGCGACGGTCTGCACGCTCACCGACGGCCTGGGTCGGAGGCTGCCGCCGGGGCCACGTGTGTAGCGTGGCAAGGAGCGCGACGACGCTGAGTCTCACGGGCCAGTGGAGGAGATTGGGACTGTCGGCCCGGAGGGACCAGCGGACGCGACTGGGCCAGCTGGCCCAGAGGGACCAGCGGACGCAACCGGGGCAGCTGGCCCGGATGGACCAGCGGACGCGACTAGGTCTGCTGGCCCGGAGGGACCAGCGGACGCGATAGGGGCAGCTGGCCCGGAGGGACCAGCGGACGCGACCGGGGCAGCTGGCCTAGATGGACCAGCGGACGCGACTGGGGCAGCTGGCCCGGAGGGACCAGCGGACGCGACTGGGGCAGCTGGCCCGGACGGACCAGCGGACGCGACTGGGACAGGTGGCCCGGAGGGACCAGCGGACACGACTGGGGCAGCTGGCCCGGAGGGACCAGCGGACGCGACTGGAGCAGTTGGCCCAGAGGGACCAGTGGACGCGACTGGGGCAGCTCGCCCGGAGGGACCAGCGGACGCGACTGGGACAGCTGGCCTGGAGGGACCAGCGGACGCGACTGGGGCAGCTGGCCCGGAGGGACCAGTGGACGCGACTGGGGCAGTTGGCCAGGATGGACCCGCGGACGCGACTGGGGCAGCTGGCCCGGAGGGACCGGCGGACGCGACTGGGGCTGCTGGCCCGGAGGGACCGGCGGACGCGGCTGGGGCAGCTGGCCCGGGGGGACCAGCGGACGCGACTGTGTCACCAGGACGCGGTAGGACGGAGGACGGACTCACCACTCCCCCACGCGACGGGATAGACAATGACAAGCCAGAGCGAATGAGGTCGTGAGGAAACAGGTCTTCGAAGAAGAGGGCATCCCGGGACTCGATGATGCAGTGCCGGTAGGGGTCCCAGAAGCGCCAGGCCTTGGACTGACAAGAGACACCGAGGAAGGTGCAGGGACGGCCGCGGGGGGAGAGCTTGCCACCTTGCTCCGGGGCGGGCAATCAGACAATGGCGACACAACCCCAGACGCGAGTGGGGCGGAGGTCAGCGCACTGACCGCACCAATGCAAGTACGGCATGGACTGACGGGGAAGGGGACCGTGGGGAATCCGGTTCCAGACCCAGGTCATGTAAGCCATGGCTTCAAAGTAGAAGCCCTCGGAGAGACCGGACTCGACACGCATGGTGCGGACGGCGTCAGCCATGGTCCGGTTCCACCGCTCGGAGACACCGTTCTGGGCGGGTGTATAGGGCGTCGATGTCTCGTGGTGGATGCCACGGGAGGCGAGGAAAGTCGTAGCCTCACCCATGTACTCGCCACCGCGATCGGAGCGAAAGCGGCGAAGGGAGCGGCCACACGCGCGCTCTGCGAGGACAAGCCAGTCCTAGATGGCCCGGGCGACATCGCTCTTCNGCCGCGGGGGGAGAGCTTGCCATCTTGCTGCGGGGCGGGCAGTCAGACAATGGCGACACAACCCCAGACGCGAGTGGGGCGGAGGTCAGCGCACTGACCGCACCAATGCAAGTACGGCATGGACTGACGGGGAAGGGGACCGTGGGGAATCCGGTTCCAGACCCAGGTCATGTAAGCCATGGCTTCAAAGTAGAAGCCCTCGGAGAGACCGGACTCGACACGCATGGTGCGGACGGCGTCAGCCATGGTCCGGTTCCACCGCTCGGAGACACCGTTCTGGGCGGGTGTATAGGGCGTCGATGTCTCGTGGTGGATGCCGCGGGGGGCGAGGAAAGTCGTAGCCTCACCCATCTACTCGCCACCGCGATCGGAGCGAAAGCGGCGAAGGGAGCGGCCACACGCGCGCTCTGCGAGGACAAGCCAGTCCTAGATGGCCCGGGTGACATCGCTCTTCTGCCTAAGACAGAAGACCCAGCGATAGCAAGAATAGTCGTCCGTAAGGGTGAGGACATAGCGGCCGTGCTTGCCGACTGACTCGGTGGGGAGAGGGTCCATGACATCCGAATGGACAAGGTCGAGAGGGGCGGATGCACGGGAGTCAGACAAGGGGTACGTGGACCGGTGCATCTTCCCCTGAGCGCAGTCAATGCACTCTGTGGGCCACGAGAGAGGGAACGTCTCCGGGTCAAGGCCAGAGACAGGCCGGGTGCGAAGCATGCTGTCCACAGCGGCAGAGTGGACGTGGCAGAGGCGGCGGTGCAAGAGGCGGGTATGCTGAGGAGAGAGCGTACTGGTGACGAGCACATGGCCTGTGGCGGCCGAGGAGGAGGCGGGAGGAGAAGAGGAGACACGAGGAACATGCCACAGGTTGCCACGGGCGGTGGCGTGCAAGACGACAAGACCAGACGGACGCAACGACACAGTGCCAACACCACGCGAGTGAACTACATCCATGCTCATGCGGTCAAGGGCAGTCACGGACAGGAGGCTGAGCTCTAGACCAGGGACGAAGAGGACATCGGTCAGGAAGACGTCACCGGCAGGACCACGAAAACGAACGACGCCAACACCACGGACAGGTAACACCTGGCCGGAACCTGTNCGGACACCGGAGACATCGCCGACAGGACCGAGCATACTGAAGGCCTCACGAGAGGCCGTCATGTGATGCGTGGCCCCAGAGTCGATGATCCAGGTCGTAGCAGGGTCCTGGACCGGGGTCGCGAGATCGCTAACGGTTACATGGCAGCAGGCGAGGGACGCGGACGCGGTGGACGGAGGCGCGAAACGGGACTGCCAATCGTCAAGCCAAGCAACATCATCAAGAAGAGGGGCGGAGGAGCCTACGGGCGACGATGAGACAGACGCGGAAACGGGACACGACCGCAGCTTAGTCTCAGTCATCCAGGGCTGGGCAGGAGGGCAGGAGGTGATGCAACTCGCACTTCCCTAGGGAGGAGGGCGAGGCAGGCCAAGCTGGAGCGCGATGAACTGCTCCAGCTGACGCTCACGGGAGGAGGGCCCGGGAGCGTAGACGGAATTCGGAGTGACGGTGTCGGAGCCCGGGTAGTAGGAGGACTGCGCCGGTGAAAGGAGCGGAGACGCCGACGGCTGCGGGTACTACTGCAGCGGCGCAGGTGTCTGCGGGACAGGCGGAGCTGCCGGAGTGGTAGAGCCGCTGGACGAGGTCAAAGTGGAAGGGCCAGCAGCGGCGACGGCGGCAGAAGCGAGACGGCGCTCCCGCTGGCGCCGCATGGTAGCGATGACGCGCGCCTCGTCCGTCGGGAGAGGGCACGTGTACCACCCGTGCCCGGGCTGACCACAGTTGTGGCAGACCGAGCCACCATCGCTGGACCCAGTCGACGACTGCTGCTGCTGCTGCTGCGGCTGACCCTTGCCTTTCTTGTTCCGACTCTTCTTCTTCTTCCTCGACGACGATGAGGTAGCTGCGGCGGGAGAGGCGACAGCCACGGAGGCAACAGCAGGGGAGGCGACAGTAGGGGAGGCGACGGCAGGGGATGCGAGCGCCTCCGTGCGATGGAGCAGGGACTCCTGGCGAGCTTCCTCAATGCGGAGGAAGAGCTCGTATGCCCAGGGCATGAGGGTGCCCTGGGTCGCCATGGTGGAGAGGACGTCCTGGGGGTAGTCGACGAAGACGTCTGCGTAGTCGCTAGCGACGCCGCGCTTGATGGTGAGGAGCGCGGACAGAGGGGGCGGAGCAGACGTGCCGAGACGACGGAGGATGTCCTCCGCCCGCTGCCAGTAGGCAGTGACCGTTTCGGTCGCCCCCATGTGCATGGAGTTGAACTCCCGGAGCAGACGGCTGATCTCAGCGTCGCTAGACAGGCGATGGGGCCTGGTGAGGATGTGCCAGGCAGCTGCAGGGTCTGGGATGTCGCCATCCGTGACGTCGCCGAGGAAAGGCTCTAAGGCCAGGCGGGAAGCTGGAGAGGCGACTGGGACGAGGGCACGGACGGCGCGACCAGCGTCATACAGCTGGTCGGCCTGGGTGGAGTCATAAGGGAGGGTGTAATATGCCCAGAGGCCCTCACCCTGCGCCCAGATCCGGAAGCTGAGCTCCCAGCTCCGGAACTGCTCGCTGGCCTGAAGCGGCGGCGGCGGCATCTCAAAGTCCTTCTGCCTGCGGCAGGCACTCGGAGTGGGGTCAAGGACGGAAGTGACTGTCTGCAGCTGGCGCTGAGTCTGCTGTTGTGCCAGGTAGTACGTGGCAGCAGACATAGCTGGGCTGGCGTGCCCTGGAGGGACGAACGATGGTGGACCACTGGTGGCAGTGCGGGCGGCTACCGGCTGTAGCGCAGTAAGCTACTGCGTCAGGGCGGCGAGCTGTTGCTGAAGAGCCGCAAGGGGGTCAAGATTGCCGCCGACGACACCAGCGGGCGGCAGCTGCTGCTGCTGCTGCTGCTGCTGTGGAGGGGGCGGCTGCTCCTGCTGCTGCGGCTATGGCTGCTACTGTATGGGCGGCGGCTATTGCTGCAGCGGCGGTGGCGGCTGCTGCTGTAGAGGCAGCGGCTGCTGCTGTTGCAGCGGCGGTGGCTGCTGCGGTATGAGCGGCGGCTGCTGCTGTAGCGGCGGCGGCTGCTGCTGGAGAGGCGGTGGCTGCTGTTGCTGCAATGGCGGCGGCGGCGGCGGCAGCTGCTGGTCCTGCGGCGGTAGCGGTTGCTGCTGCTGTAGCGGCGGCGGGTGCTGCTGCTGCTGCTGATGCTGCAGCAAGCGCTACAAGAAAGGAGGGGTGGGGGTCCCCCCATCAGAGGAAGACCCCCCCTCGCCTCGACTATCAGCCATGCCTTGGTGTCCCTTTTTTTTCTTGCTGTAGGTGCTTTGCCCCTTGCCCTTTGTTCCTTTTTTTTGTTGATGATGTCAGCAGTGACGTTAGCAGTGACGTTAGCAGTGACGTCAGCAGAAGGGTGCTGACGTCAGCAGCGGGGAATGTTGAGGCCGCCGCTGCTATTGTTGGTGCTGATGCTGATGTAGCTGCCGTTGCTGCTGCTGCTGCTGCTGTTGCTTATGCTGCTGCTGTTACTGCTGCTGCTACTGCTGCTACTATTGCTGCTACTGCTGCTGGCGCTGCTGCTGCTGCTGCTTCAGCTGCTGCTACTGCTGCTGCTACTGCTGCAGCTACTGTTGCTGTTGCTGCTGTTGCTACAGCAGTTGCTGCTGTTGCTACAGCTGGTGATGCTGCTGCTGCGGGTGCTGCAGCTGCTGCTGCTTGTGATACGAGCTGCAGCAGCAGCTGTGCCTGCTGCTGCTACAGCAGCGAGCTGCTGCAGCTCGCTGCTGCAGCTGCTGCGGGCTACAGCAGCTGCTCGCTACAGCTGATGCGGGCTGCAGCAGCTGCTCGCTGCAGCTGCTGCGGGCTGCAACAGCTGCTCGCTGCAGCTGTAGGCTACTGCAGCGGGGGTGGGGGATTTTTTGTGTTCGCCCTTCTTTTTTCTTCGTTTTTTCTTGTCACTACGGGCAGCAGCCCGCTGTCTGGTGCGAGCAGCGGGCTGCTGCTCGCCCAGCAGCAGTGAGATGCTGCTCGCTGGTAGCAGCGGGCTACTGCTCGCTGCTCGCTCGCTGCGAGCAACGGGCAGCAGCAGCCGCGGCCGGCAGCTGCTTCTGCTGTTGCTGCTGCAACTGTCGGCTGCTGCAGCTCGCAACAGCAGCTGCTGCAGGCCGCTGCTGCTGCTGCACGCTGCTGCAGCTACTGCGTGCTGCTGCTGCTGCGTGCTGCTGCTGCGGGCTACTGTAGCCGGCTATTGCTGCGGGCTGCTGCTGCTGCTGCACGCTGCTGCTGCTGCTGCACGCTGTTGCTGCTGCTGCACGCTGCTGCTGCTGTTTCTGCAAGCTGCTGCTGCTGCGAGCTGCTGCTGCGAGCTGCTGCTACTGCTGCTACGAGTTGCTGCCGCTGCTGCTGCGAGCTGCTTCTGCTGCTACAGCGAGCTGCTGCTGCTACAGGGTGCTACGAGCTACTGCTTCTGCCTGCTGCTGCTGGTGGTGCCAGTCAGTGCACCTGGGTGACGTTGTCGCGTGCGTCGTCGCCCACAACCGTCAGACGCCGCCTGCCGCTCACCTCCTCGCGTCACGCGTGGGGGTCAGTGCTGCCGAAAAATTTCGGCAGCATTTCCCCTGACCCAGTGGCCGTGGGAAAAAATCTGACGCCGCCACCAGGAGGGTCAATGCTGTCGGAAAAAATCCGGCAGCATTTCCCCTGCACTGGCGCGTATGGGAAGTCCGCCGGCGTTGTCTGGCACCTGTTCGCCAGTCTTCTGCTACGCTTTGGCTCTGATACCAAGCTAAAAACTATGCAGCATGTTGGGGCA
>SZWC01031058.1:6834-20760 GCA_023375785.1 Penium margaritaceum | reverse complement strand
AGAAAAATAGTAGTGAGGAGTTATGGCAGCCTAAACCCAGATAGTGCCCACGATGGTTTATGCTGCCAAACAGGGCCATGCAACATGTAAGTGGGACCCTAGGCAGTGCATGACGACGAAGGCATGACAGTACGCGCTGGGGGCATGCAGACAGCGACTGCGGCGGCAGTGACTGCCGGCGGTGCGACCGCCAAGGAGGCCTGCCGATGGAGCTGAACACATCGCCGGAGAGAGGAGGCTCCAGCGAACCGCGAGACGACCTCAGCGTGCGTCGGCTCCACCGGACGACACTCCATCGGCGTCGAGTCTCGCCGTCAGTCATCTGCACGCCGATGTACACAAGCCGGGAGGACACAACAGAGCACAATGAGCACAAAAAACCAACACTCCCCCATGACTCACAGGCGCAGTGCACATGGGCGGGCAGAGACACGGTCAACACACGGACTCCCCCAGGACATGCAGAAGTGCAGGCAGAGACGAAGAAAGCAAGTCACAGACGCAAACCGACTGAATTCACAGCCTTCTTAAACGAGTCCCGCTTCAGTGCCTTGGTCAGAAAGTCACCCAGCTGCCGTGCTGTCTCAACCCACACGATGCTGATGCTACCGTCGTGCAACAACGAACGCACATAGTGATACTCAACATTGATGTGCTTTGTGCGAATGTGATGCACACCGTCATTGTCTGTAGTGGCCATGGCACTCTCATTGTCACAATGCAAGGTGATGGATGCGACAGACTGACGCAACTCGGACAACAGACGACGCAACCACACGCTCTCACACGCGCCTGAGCCAAGGGCCACGTACTCAGCCTCAGCAGTGCTGCGTGCAATGCACCCCTGCTTGCCACTGCGCCAGGACACAGCTGTGCCCCCGACCAGAAAGATCCAGCCAGTGCGACTCTTACCGTCTGGACTGCCGGCCCAGTCACTTTCAGTGTAACCCACCGCAACGACGGACGGCAAACGGCGGAACATGAGGCCTCGCCGAGGGATCGAGACGACATAGCGTAGTACTCGGATCGCGGCCTCAAAGTGGAGGTGACGCGGCTCCTGAGAAAACTGGGCCAGGAGGTTAACGGCGAACGCGATGTCTGGACGCGTCGTCGTCGCCAGGAACATCAGTGACCCGATGACCCGCAGATACATGGTCACATCAACTGGCTCCCCCACAACAGCTGGGTCATGACTCTTCAACTTCACCTGGCCATCGGGTGACATGGGTGAGGAAGCGCTGGGCACGAGGGGCAAGTCCTCGACGAAGCGGGCTGACAAGGTCTACACATAGGCAGCCTGGTGGACATGCAGGACGCCCTGAGAGCGATCATGCTCGAGCTCCATGCCCAGGAAGACTCGGCAGAACCAAGATCTTTCATCTGGTAGGCAACGTGCAGTAGGTCCTTGGCGTGCTGGATGGCTGTCGCGTCTGGTGACGCAATGAGGAGGTCGTCAACGTAGACCAGGACCGCGGCGAAGGTCTGACCTCGCGGGCTGATGAACAGTGCGGGGTCAGCGGTGCTGCGCTGGAGGCCGCCACGGAGAAGCGTGCTGCTGATCTCCTGGTTCCAGCACCGAGGCGACTGCTTCAGACCATAGAGGGCCTTCCGCAGCCGCCAAACTCTCCCAGTGCCATCGTCGAAGCCTGGGGTCTGCGTCATGTAGAGCTCCTCACCCTCCAGTGAGCCATGGAGGAATGCGTTGCTCACATCCATCTGATGCAGCTCCCACCCGTGCTGGGCAACTAAGCTGAACAATGCCCGGCTAATGGAGAACCGGCCAATTGGGGCGAAGATCTGGTCGTAGTCGATCCCAGGGACCTGAGCAAACCCCTTTGCTGTGAGACGGGCCTTGTACTTGTCCAAGGATCCGTCAGGCTTCCACGTACGCCGAAAGACCCACTTGGCACCGATGGCCTTCCAACCTGGAGGGAGGTCGACGAGGTCATACACGTGGTGCTGTCGGATAGCGGCGAGCTCCTCGGCACAGGCAGCATCCCAATGTGCGGCCTCAGGGGAAGCTCGAGTCTTGCGTAGGGTGGAAGGTTCCTCTGGGCGAGCTGTGGACCGGACTGAGAGGGCAAGTGCATCACGAGCCCTAGGTGGGAAGCGTGCGAGTGCGGCCACGACAGCATGCCGATGCTCGTGAAGAAGCATGGCATACCCCAATGCAGAGCCCGGGTGAAGGTCTACGATAATGGCAGAAGTGGTCAGGTCGAGAGCCTTTGTGCCAGGGTCTCCACTCACGACCATGGGAACACGTTGAGCCACAGGGGGTCGAGGCGCAACGGAACGGGGAGCGACAGTCTGCGCGCTCACAGTTGGCCGCGGTCGGAGGCTGCCTCCTGGGCCACGTGTGTAGCGCGGTCGGGCAGAGGATGGTGTTGAGTCCGACGGGCCGACGGAGGCGGACGGTGCTGCTGGTCCGGAGGAGCCACTAGACGCAACAGGCGCTGCTGGGCCAGGGGAGCCAACGGGCGCAACTGGGGCTGCCGGCCCAGAGGGGCGAGTGGACGCGCCTGGGGCTGCTGGCCCGGAGGGGCCAGCGGACGTGACTGGAGACATCGGCTCGGGGAGACCATCGAAGGCGGCTGGGACTACCGGCCCGAAGGGACCAGCGGACGCGACTGGGGCTGCCGGCCCGGAGGGACCAGCGGACGCGACTGGGGCTGCCGGCCCGGAGGGGCCAGTAGATGCGACTGGGGTTGCCGGCCCGGAAGAGCCGGCAGACGCGACTGGGGCTGCCGGCCCGGAGGGGCCAGTAGATGCGACTGGGGTTGCCGGCCCGGAAGAGCCGGCAGACGCGACTGGGGCTGTCGGCCCGGAGGGACTAGCGGACGCTACCGGGGTTGCCGGCCCGAATGGACCAGCGGACGCGACTGGGGCTGCCGGCCCGGATGGGCCAGCGGACGTGACTGGGGCTGCCGGCCCGGAGGGACCAGCGGACGCGACTGGGGCTGCCGGCCCGGAGGGGACAGTAGACGCGACTGGGGCTGCCGGCCCGGATGGGCCAGCGGACGTGACTGGGGCTGCCGGCCCGGAGGGACCAGCGGACGCGACTGGGGCTGCCGGCCCGGAGGGGACAGTAGACGCGACTGGGTCAGCTGGCTCGAAGGGGCCAGCGGCCGCGACCGGGGCTACCAGCTCAGAGGGACGGAGTGATGTGTCACCCAAAAGCGACAGGATAGAGGACGGACTCACCACTCCCCCACGCGACGGGAGGGACACGGACGAGCCGGAGTGGATGAGGTCGCGGGGAAACAGGTCCTCGAAAAAGAGGGCATCGCGGGACTCGACGATGCAGTGTCGGGATGGGTCCCAGAAGCGCCAGGCCTTGGACTGACAAGACACACCGAGAAAGGTGCAGGGGCATTTGTGGGGGCAAGCTTGCTACCCTGCTGTGGGGCGGGCAGCCACACAATGGCTACGCAGCCCCAGACGCGAGCCGGGCGGAGGTCAGCATGCCGACCGCACCAGTGCTGATAGGGCGTGGACTGGCGGGGAAGGGGACCGTGAGGAACCCTGTTCCAGACCCAAGTCATGTAGGCCATGGCCTCAAAGTAGAAGCCATCGGAGAGACCTGACTTGACCCGCATGGTGCGGACGGCGTCGGCCATGGTGCGGTTCCACTGCTTGGAGACGCCGTTCTGGGCGGGTGTGTAGGGCGCAGACGTCTCATGGCGAATACCGCGGGAGGCGAGAAAGGTCGTGGCCTCACCCAGGTACTCGCCACCGCGATCGGAGCGAAAGCGACGCAGGGGGCGGCCACACTTGCGCTCCGCGAGGACAAGCCAGTCCTGAATGGTCCGGGCGACATCGCTCTTCTGCTGAAGGCTGAAGACCCAACGGTAGCGGGAGTAGTCGTCCGTCAGAGTGAGGACATAACGGCCATGCTCGCCGACGGACTCAGTGGGGAGAGGGCCCATGACGTCCGAGTGGACAAGGTCAAGGGGGGCGGACGCCCGTAAGGAAGAGAGGGGGTACGTGGACCGGTGCATCTTGCCCTGAGCGCAGTCAATGCACTCAGTAGGGCATGGGAGAGGGAAGGTCTCCGGATCAAGGCCCTTGGCCAGTTGGGTGCGGCGCATGCTCTCTACTGCAACAGAGTGGACGTGACAAAGGCGGCGCTGCAAGAGGCGGGTGTGCTGAGGAGAAAGCGTGCTGGTGACAAACACATGACCGGTCGCACCCAACGGGGAGGAGACGGGAGGGGAAGAAGCGAGGCGGGGAACGTGCCACAAGTTGCCACAAGCGCTGGCATGCAATACGACAAGACCCGACGAACGCAACGACACAGTGCCGACGCCACGTGAGTGCACAACGTCCATGCTCATGCGGTCAAGAGCAGTCACGGACAGGAGGCTGAGCTCGAGACCAGGGACGAAGAGAACATTGGTCAAAAAGATGTCACCGACCGGTCCACGGAAACGAACAACGCCTACTCCACGGACCGGCAACACCTGTCCGGAGCCCGTCCGAACATCGGAGACATCGCCGACGGGACCGAGCATACTGAAGGCCTCGCGAGATGCCGTCATGTGATGCGTGGCCCCGTAGTCGATGATCCAGGTCTTAGCAGGGTCCTAGACAGGGGTCGCCAGATCAGTCACAGTCACATGGCAACACGCGAGGGACGCAGACACGGTGGACGGAGGCGCGAAACGAGACTGCCAGTCGTCAAGCCATGCAATTTCCTCAAGGAGGGGGGTGGATGATATCACGGGAGACGACGAGACAGACGTGGAGACTGGACACGACCGCAGCTCAGTCTCAGTCATGCAGGGATGGGTGGGAGGGCAGGATGTGATGCAACTCGCACTTCCCTGGGGAGGAGGGCGAGGGAGGCCAAGCAAGAGCGCGATGAACTACTCCAGCTGACGCTCTCGGGATGACATCCCAGGAGTGTAGACAGAATGCGGAGTGACAGCGCCGGAGCCCGGGTAGTAGGGTGACGGGGCCGACGAGGGCAGCGGAGGTGCCGACGGCTGAGGGTAGAACTGCTGGGCCGTGTGCTGCGGGTAGTACTGCTGCGGCGTGGGTGGCTGCAGGACAGGCGGAGTCGTCGGAGTGGGAGCAGTGCTGGACGAGGGCGAAGTGGTAGGACCAGCAGCAGCGACGGCGGCAGAGGCGAGGCGGCGCTCCCGCTGGCGTCGCATGGTGGCGATGACGCGGGCTTCGTCCGTCGGAAGAGGGCACGTGTACCATCCGTGCCCAGGCTGGCCACAATTGTGGCAGACTGAGCTACTACCGCTGGTACCGGTCGCGACTGCTGCTGCTACTGTTGCGATGGACCCTTGCCTTTCTTGTTCCGGCTTTTCTTCTTCTTCCCTGAGGGCGATGAGGTAGCTGTGACGGGGGAGGCAACGGTTACGGAGGCAACGGCAGGGGTGGCGACGGCAGGGGATGCAAGGGCCTCCGCGCGATGGAGTTGGGACTCCTGGCGAGCTTCCTCAATGCGGAGGAAGAGCTCGTATGCCCAAGGCATGAGAGTGCCCTGGGCCTCCATGGTGGTGAGGACGTCCTGAGGATAGTGGACGAAGACGTCAGCGTATGCGCTGGTGGCGCCGCGCTTGATGGTGAGGAGCGCGGACAGTGGGGGTGGAGCCGACTTGCCGAGTCGACGAAGGATGTCCTCCGCTCGCTGCCAGTAGGCAGTGACCGTCTCAGCCTCCCCCATGTGAAGGGAGTTGAACTCCCGGAGCAGGCGGCTGATCTCAGCGTCGTTGGACAAGCGATGGGGTCTGGTGAGAACGTGCCAGGCGGCTGCCGGGTCTGGGATGGCGCCAGCGGTGAAGTCGCCGAGGAAGGGCTCCAGGGCAAGGCGGGAAGCTGGAGGGGCGACGGGTACAAGGGCGCGGACGGCGCGACCAGCGTCATATAGCTGGTCGGCCTGGGTTAAGTCGTAGGGGAGGGTGTAGTAGGCCCACAGACCCTCCCCCTGCGCCCAGATCCGGAAGCTGAGCTCCCAACTCCGGAACTGCTCGCCGGCCTGAAGCGGTGGTGGCGGCATCTCAAAGTCCTTCTGCCTACGGCCGGCACCCAGAGTGGGGCCAAGGACGGAGGTCACTGTCTGTCGTTGGCGCTGAGTCTGCTGTTATGCTAAGTAGTACGTGGCGGCGGACACCGCGGGGCTAGCGTGCCTTGGAGGGACGAACGACGGCAGCGCGCTGGTGGCGGTTTGCGAGGCGACTGGCTGTAGCGCCACAAGCTGCTGTGTCAAGGCGGCGAGTTGTTGTTGAAGAGCAACAAGTGGGTTAGGGGTGCCGCCAACGTTACTAGTGGGCTGCTGCTGCTGCTACTGCTGCTGCTGCAGTAAGGGCGGCGGCTGCTACTGCTGCAGAGGTGGTGACTGCTGCTGTATGGGCGGCGGCTGCTGCTACTGTAGCGATGGCGGCTGCTGCTATAGAGGCGGCGGCTGCTGCTGCTGCAGCGGCTGCTGCTGCTGCTGTATGGGCGGCGGCTGCTGCTGTAGCGGCGGTGGCTGCTGCTGTAGAGGCGGTGGCTGCTGCTGCTGCAATGGCGGCGGCTGCTGCAGCAATGGCGGCGGCGGCGGCGGCAGCTGTTGGTCCTGCGGCGGCGGCGACGTCTACTGCTGCTGCAGGGGTGGCGCGTGCTGCTGCTGCTGTTGCTGCTGCAGCAATCGCTGCAAGAAAGGAGGGGTGGGGGTCCCCCCATCAGAGGAGGACCCCCCCTCGCCTGGACTACCAGCCATGGCTTGGTGTCTGTTTTTCTTTTTTTTTTCTTTGTGTTGCTGCTTCAACAAGAGGTTGGGGGAGTGGGAAGTTTACCCACTCCTCTGGCGTTCCCCCTTTCCCCTTTCACAGTCCCTTTTTTTTTGTCGATGATGTCAGCAGTGACGTCAGCAGTGACGTCAGTACTGACGTCAGCAGTGATGTCAGCACAGGGGTGCTGACATCAGCAGCGACGAATGTTGGGGTCGCCGCTGCTGCTATTGGCTATGATGCTGCTGCAGCTGCTGGTGCTGCTGCTGTTGTTGTTGTTGCTGCTGCTGCTACTACTGCTGCTGCTGCTGCTGCAGCTGTTACTGCTGCTGCTGCAGCAGCTGCTGCTGCTGCTGCAGCAGTTGCTGCTGTTGCTGCCACTGCTGCTGCTGCTGCTATTGCAACGGTTCGCTGCTGCTGCAGCTGCTACTGCTTGTCCTGCGAGCTGCAGCAGTTGCCATGGCTGCTACTGCTGCAGTAGCGAGCTGCTGCAGCTCGCTGTTGCAGCTGAGTGCTGCTGCAGCTGCTGCGTGCAGCAGCAGCTGCTCGCTGCAGCTAGAGGCTGCTGCAGCGAGCTGCGGGGGTGGGGGAATTGTTTTTTGTCTTTTTTTTGTTTTTTTATCTCTTTGTCATAGCGGGCAGCAGCCCGCTGTCTGCTACGAGCAACGGGCTGCTGCTCGCCCAGCAGCAGCGAGCTGCTGCTCGCTGGCAGCAGCGGGCTGCTGCTTGCTGCTCACTCGCTGCAAGCAGCGGGCAGCAGCAGCCGCGGCTGGCAGCTGCTGCTCGCTGCTGCTGCTGCTACTGCAGCTGTCGGCTGCTGCAGCTCGCTGCAACATCTGCTGCAGCCCGCTGCTGTTGCTGCACGCTGCTGCAGCTGCTGCGTGCTGCGGCTGCTGCCTGCTGCTGTTGCGAGCTGCTGCAGCCAGCTGCTGCTGTGGGCTGCTACTACTCCTGCATGCCGCTGCTGCTGCTGCACGCTGTTGCTACTGTTGCTGCGAGCTGCTGCTGCTGGGGGCTGCTGCTGCTCCTGCTGCGAGCTGCTGCTGCTGCTGCCACGAGCTGCTGCTGCTGCGGGCTGCTGCGAGCTGCTGCTTCTGCGTGTTGCTGCTGGTGGTGCCAGTCACTGCACCTGGGTGACGTTGCCGCGTGCGTCGTCGCCCACAGACGTCAGACGCCGCCTGCCGCTCACCTCCTCGCGTCACGCGTGGGGGTCAGTGCTGCCGAAAGATTTCGGCAGCATTTCCCCTGGCCCAGTGGCCGTGGGAAAAACTCTGACGCCGCCACCAGGAGGGTCAATGCTGTCGAAAAAAATCCGGTAGCATTTCCCCTGCACTGGCGCGTATGGGAGGTCCGCCGGCGTTGTCTGGCACCTGTTCACCAGTCTTCTGCTGCTACTGCTACGCTCTGGCTCTGATACCAAAAAAGGAAACTATGCAGCAGGTTGGGGCAGCAGCGTTGTTGATGCAGCGTGCGGGCTTCCACGCTCGTTGCTTAAGTCAGCTGCCCCCTCAGTCTGCTGCTCTAGAGTCTAAGTCTGGAAGCTCTGGGTTTTGTTACTCATAAACGCGCGCGCCAGAAAGCAGCTGAAAACTGGTAATGACTGATTAGGAATGAAGAATGAACAGCAATGGGGGACCCCTCCAAGTTCTAGCCCCCCCCCAGCTCTGTAGAGCTTGTTACTCAGTTCATCAGCCAATCAGAAAATAGCTCAGTTCAGGCTCGCAGGTTTTCTCGGTGAGGCCTGCCAGGCAGCCCAAAACCCGGGCGTCGTCCGTTTTTCCTGAAAACTGGACCATACCATAATACCAACGATGCGAACGCAGCCGTGCTGTCAGAATCTGCGAGAAAAACAGTAGTGAGGAGTTATGGCAGCCTAAACCCAGATAGTGCCCACGATGGTTTATGCTGCCAAACAGGGCCATGCAACATGTAACTGGGACCCTAGGCAGGGCATGACGACGCAGGCATGACAGTACGCGCTGGGCGCATGCAGACAGCGATTGCGGCGGCAGTGACTGCCGGCAGTGCGACCGCCGAGGAGGCCTGCCGATGGAGCTGAACACGTCGCCGGAGAGAGGAGGCTCCAGCGAACTGCGAGACGACCTCAGCGTGCGTCGACTCCACCGGACGACACTCCATCGGCGTCGAGTCTCGCCGTCAGTCATCTGCACACAGATGTACACAAGCCGGGAGGACACAACAGAGCACAATGAGCACAAAAACCCAACACACTGTTGGTCGAGACCCGAACACTTGGTGCATTGTACTTGTGTCACGAGGAGACCATGTAATTGTGTGTCTTGGTATGTGGGTACATTGTATGTGGCATTTGCATGCGAGCTGTTGGTCGAGACCCGGACACGTGGTGTGAACCCGTGTTACGAGGAGATCCTCCCATGATCCTGTGTTTGGATGATGATTCTATTGTGTTGGATTGCTCGTAGCGGTGGAGACCCGGGCCCGCGTATTGCCAGTGTCACGAGCAGACAATCTTGTCGTCTCACATGTGTATGATGTGCATTACACTGGTTTGTGTGCGTGTGCATTACTCCTCTCATGGTCGAGACCCAGACACTTGGTGGGTTGTGCCAGTGTCCAGGGAGACCCTAGATGGATAGCAGATGCGTGTGTGTGTGAGTTCACTCATGCATATTATGGCTTCCCATATGCTGTTGTTGCATGCCTTGGCTCACTTTCATCTGGCGTTGACGGCCATGTCAGCCAGGGGGAGTGTTGGTTTGTGTGGCTTCCACCCGTCACGACTGACGCTGATGGATTACCCATCTACCCACGTTGGGGGTATATGATGGAGGAGAGCGTGACGACACGACAGGCCTTAGGAGTGTCCCGAGACTTCTCCAGCACGTACGACAGCGCCGGCGAGACGCTGTCGATGCGTTCCAATAGCCCTGGGGGCTTGTCGGGAGCTAGGAGAGTTTTCTCGGTGGATTGAGACCAGCGCACCCAGTGGACTATACCGGTGCGACGAGGAGACCCGGTGGTTGTACTAGCGCTTCCGATGTTCGGAAAGTCGTGTGTGATGTCTGGAAGTTGATTCTGAGATTTTCTGGCACTGTTCTTATTTTCTCGGTGGTCGAGACCCGGGTACTCGGAGAGCTGTTCCGGTACCTCGAGGAGACCACCGTTATTGTTATCCCGGTGTACGCAGTGTGTTCTCCCCGCTGACCCGTTTGGGCTCAGCGGGGGTGACGGGGCCCGGTGCGGCTAGGTGCCGACGCCCCTACTTAAGCCCGCTAGGGGCTCATTTGTACTCTCTCCTTCTTCTTTATATTCAGAGTTCCAGACTTAGCCAAATTCTTGCCGTCTTGCATCGCACTCACACACAGAGCTCATGTTCGTTTTTGCATGGACCTGCATGCCCTAATTTATTTCCTATTAAGATCAATCGCCTGCAGTGGTGAGGTGTGTGTGTGCGTGAAGACAAGAGGGCACTTGCGTGTGTCATGACCATAACCAACACGAAGAACTCTAGTTTGTTTTTTGCACGCATAAAGCACATTCTTGTCGAGCATCACTTCATGCGCGATCTTGTGGAGCGACAAGTGATCTCCTTTATCTAAGTTGGCACAGACATAGAACACGCTGACTTCTTGACCAAGACATTGGCGCGTGGAAAGTTTATGGTGGCCTTTCATTATGTCGGGTTTAACCCTTTGCCTGAGGGTGGTTGAAATAGGGATGTGTGTGTATTGTCTATTGAGAATCTCATTGCGCACTTGTGTCACTTACGCACATGTGTGTATATGTGTATCATCGGGTCATGGGGGAGTGTTGTGATGTGGGTGTAGGTAGTGGCAAGACGCCAATACAAGCTGGGCCAATGACCCACCAGCAATTGCTAGACAAGTGCCACAGCGCCACGAGTGCTTGGTGGGGCATTCTACAATTTATTTATGATGTCAAGAGGTTTCTCGGAGGGCCTTGAAACTGATTTGTTTGTTTTGCATCGTGTCAGCCAATCAATGTCGGATAGCATAAGGAACTGTCTCTCGAGGTCCAAACGGTGCTTGTGCGAGGATTTGCAACCAAAACACTAGTTTCAGGCTGGAGTAGAGTCAAGTTGTTCATGTCATGTGCATCACCCAGTCATTGTGGCAACTGCTACTGTACCGCACGCTGATCAATAGTCAACTCTATCCATTACCGTGGAGCTGGGCTTCATGAGATTTCGCAGACTTCCTGGGCATTACCTTTTGCAGTCCCTGGAATGAGTTATCTGACTACTGCATTCGCTGAATGGATAGTGTCACCAAATCATTGGAGCAAGGTTGGGAAGCTCCCTAGTCAGATCTCTTGAACATCCTGGGGTAGTGCATCAGGTGACTAGATTACATTGAAGCATCGAAGAGAGAAAGGTCAGAGAGCTCCCTGGCATCTTCCTCGCAGATGCTTCAATGTAATCTAGTCACCTGATGCACTACCCCAGGATGTTCAAGAGATCTGACTAGGGAGCTTCCCAACCTTGCTCCAATGATTTGGTGACACTAAGGCTGTTAAATCGAGATCGAGACCGGTCTCGATCTCGATTGTCTCGATTTTGTCTCGTCTCGTTGTCTCGTACCGCATGACACGAGACAATCTCGAATTGTCTCGAGCGAGACGAGACGAGACCGAGACAAGTCACATGTCATGCGAGATCGAGACGAGAATCTCGTACCGCAGTGTCATTCTCGCATTTTTTTGTGGACCTGCCACGTGTGCCAAGACTGTTATATGTGAAGGTTGTAGGATCGGTACGTAGATAAGTGAGAAGACACACATTGTAGAATCACTTTAATGGTTTGCGAATACTAAATTTTCTACCGCCAAACCTTGTAACTTTCTTCGAGTAAACCAGGATGAATATGAGGCGGATACATTGAATGAGCACGACTTTGACGTCTCTTTTGCAGATCGATTTTTAATCGCATCTCCTACACGTCTATTCTCCGCACGGACTGGCAATTTGTCTCATTCTCTATGTGGTTTGATCCATTCATGCGCCACATTAGCGATTTTTTGACAAAATGCGGTGGTCACGACTCCCACGCAACCTTCCACCGTCCTTTCATCACCACGGTCAAGAAAAGTACCTCTCGGAACGTGCCCTCACGAGTGCAAGTTCGAGACGTCGCACAACGAGGTCGAGATCGGTACGAGATCGAGACCCGCCATGTGCACTTCGGTACGAGATCGAGAATTTCTCGGTCTTGACCGACGGGACGAGACATCTCGTACCGAAAGGTTCGAGACCGACTTCGAGATCAAGATTTCTCGTCTCGATCTCGATTTAACACCCTGTGGGCAGTGAGGAATCCTCACTGCCCACACCAGTGCGGGACAGTGTGGGGCCTCGGAAGAGAGTAAAGAAATGCCTCTGCATCTTGCTGACAGCACAAGTTCAATATGAAGGTCTCGGATCTACATTCTTTGTGGAAACAGCTGCTCTGTTCTCTGTTCTCCATGATACATTCACAATTACCCAAGCAGACAGATTCCCGCATGCACAAGTGTAATTGACGATCATGCACATGTGCCCAGACATGCATAGTGAGCGCAAAGGGCTGTCCCCACTAAGCCCAAAGAATGAAAAAATGGATGACACAACACATGGGCACAGCACTGCCCCTCCCTTTCTCTCGTGCTACAAATGGTGGGGAGAGCCTTCCAACCCTGCTCCTCTTGCTCGGGCCGCCACATCCTGATGAGGCAGCCGGACACATAGCAGGAGCCGGGCAGATGCCCCCTGCCGCCACAACCAGTGCAGTGCAACGTGGCAGAGCCACGATGCCTTTGCACACGCGCTTGAGGTTGATAACACGTGACCGTTCTCGCATCCATTCTGGGCAGGGGCTGCTGCAGCCGCATGCCCACCCACTGCTTGGGCGAGCCAGCTCAGTGATCGAGTCGTGGATTCGGTGTGCCGATGTGCGCACTTCATCAGTTTGTTGCTTCGTCAGTTGGTCGCTTCATCAGTGCGTGACTGTGGCACCTGAGCTGCGTTGTCATTGCACTGCAAACTGCAAGAGAGCGTTCGCCACAGGTTGGGCTATGTGGGGTCTGCCCTCCCTCCCGCCTCCTTGTGCGTCATCCCTCTCACAATACATGCGTGCCACATGCTGCTTGAAGCACTGAACTGGTCAGAACTGCGCCCGCCCTGACGAGGTAATGCCTCAACCTCCATGAAAGACAAGTCTCCACTGCTGTTTGCCGATTGACCATGTGCTTACGCCAACGCCAACGACGGTAGCAACGACGACGACGAAGACCACGTCAACGACAACGACCACGTCAACGTCAACGTCAACGTCAACGTCAGTACAAACACCGTCCGTCAACTGACTTGCCACGTCGATGGTTGCGATGGCGAAAGACTTGACCAGAACGACGTCACAGTGCTCCAAACCATTGCACGACGTGCGTCATGCCGATGGCGCAAGGTGGTGTACAAGAGCCAGCACTGTTCTGCACCAGCCCTGTTCAGTGGCCAGCCCCGTGCAACAACTCCCCTGGCTGTCGCGGCAGCGATTGCCTGGCCGCACGTGCACATGCACATGCACATGCACATGCACATGCACGTGCACATGCACATGCACATGTACATGCACATGCACATGCACATGCACATGCACATGCACATGCACATGCACCCACTTGTGCAACTCTCAGTGTGACGTTCCTCAGTTCACCACTTCTCACGTGGCTGGCCAGTTGGTTCGTTCCCTTGCATGCTCCGCCACTCACATTCAGGCTCACGTTCACGCAGCAATCTTGCGACGCTTCTCAGGCTTCAACCACCACGCTGCATTGCCCCGACCAGCGTCTCCGGCCTGCTCACCTCTCCCGAGGACCACTTGGACCCCTTCCTCCACCTTCACTTTGCCAGAGCTGCATCGGCATGCCTCCCTCTGCCCTTCCCTCTGCCGCCTGCTTGTGTGGCATGCTGCCCTGCTTGCGTGGCATGCAGCCCTGCTTGAGTGGCATGGCACCTGCTTGCGTGGCATACCGCAGCACAGCCCTGCCACCAGAAACTTCGGAAAGCTCAATTCTTTTAGTCCCTGCGAAAGTGACCAACCTGCTGCCTACTTCACTGTTGCGGAAGCAGGGTCCCTGCTGCTGCCGACAGCGCAGCAGCAGCCGTGCCAAGCATCTTGTTGGTGTTGCCTGCTGTCTGGCCCGACACGGACATCAGGCCAGAACCCGG
>SZWC01031057.1:3164-18562 GCA_023375785.1 Penium margaritaceum | reverse complement strand
TGCTGCTGCTGCTGCTGCTGTTGTTGCTGCTGGTGCCTGGAAGCTTGCCCCGCGGGACCGAGTGTTGACATGCGCGATGTTGACTGGACCGCCCGCTCCCTGTGCGGCGATTGGTGCGTTGGAAGGCATGCTTGGCTCATGCCTCGCCCATGCTTTGCATGCGTGAAGCTTTCAATCTCATGAGGTTCCATGAGCTGCTCTTTGTATGTTCCGAGGCGGCTTCCAAGAAGCAGCAGCCGGCGCGCCTCGAGGTCGAAGCCCTCGTGAAGGATTCCTTGCGGGTAGCGTCGCCGCATCGGCGAAGATGTGGCGATACGACAGGAAAGATCGTGGAAGGTTGAGGAGCCGGAGTCGAGATCGGCATGGTGGCACGCGCTCGCCACGTCGCGCTTTGCCGGCGGTTCGATGCTGCCGAAGCTGGGGTAGCGCAAGGCTGCTGACGCGCGGCCAACTGCCGAGGATCCCGCGCACCGCGCCGCGTCGACGGCCGCCACTGCGCGATCGGCGAAGGCTGGGGCGGCAGAAAGGGATCGGTGGAGCATTTCGACGAGGCTGTCACAGTCAGAGCTGACGTCACTGCTGTCCTCATCAGCGCAGCGGGGCGGCGACAAGGGCGAGCCGTAGCGCGTGCCGAGCACGCGCTCGCGTTTGCTGTGCCACGTTCCGGGATCGCGTTCCAGAATAGCCATGGTGCTGAGGCGATGTGTGTCGCAATGTTAGCCGTGCACGATGGCGTGTCAGACGATGTCGGAGGTGATAGACTATCCACGAAGCACGGCAAGAGGGCGTCCCTTTGCCAGCGAACGCCCTAGCGATTCCTCTTCCCAGTGCCGACACTGCAATGCACCTAAGTGGTTCTACCTGGCGTAAGGACTTCTGCAACAGCGAGGGGTTCGGAAGAATGGCCTTTGCTGCAGCCGCGACTGTCCGTGCAACAGACAAGAGTACGACTGGCGGCTTCTGAGTCGGAGTGAACGAAAGCGCGACTCTGGACTCTGGAGCCAGCGGCCATCGGTGGACGCGACTGTGGGTCGCGCACAGCGGGGCGCGTTGAGACGCCGGGCCCGGCGCGTATCCGTCGTGCAGTGATACAGCCGTTAATGCCAATGAGCGGAGTTCCCGCAACGACCATTCGTCAATTCCGGCAACGACCTCGTCCGCTGACATGACTTGTATCCTCTCAGTCAATTGACCCAACGGAAGAGTCCGCTGGAGGACTACCTGGATCCACGCAGATCCATTGCAGGCGCCTGCCCTTCATAACTCCACCACGCCCAGATTACCCGCTTCAAGTCATGGCAAGTCCGGCAGGTATCCGAGGGTAGCCCTATGCAACCTGAACGGCTTTGGCAGTATCTGCACTAACGATGAGGAGTGCAAGCTGTCGACATCCTGGCACCGGCCATGACGGCTATCGGGGCTACACGATTGGAGGGAGATCTAGGGGTAATCATTTGCTAACGGACGCGGGCTATGCTTGTCGGCGATAGTCGAAACGTTCAGCAAAAATGCTAGTTATGAAAATGGGTAAATAAAGTTTAAATTCCAAAACACACAGGTACTGACGTCATTATCCTACCTTCCTGGAGGAAGTGAGTTCAAGTCGACGATACCACTTCAGCCCCCTCTCTCTCTGTGGACGTTTGCGAGCTTAAGGAACTTAAATATCTTGAAGATTATTTCGGGCAGTCTTGTCTAATACGTACTCAAATACCAGCCCCATCACGATGTGAACTCCGTTCGTTACATTATTTCAGAGGCAAACCACAGCCAATTTTCTATTTCAGCTGAAAGTTTTTTCGCCAAAAAAGGTCGTTCGCGAGTAAGATGTCTTCTACCCACGTTCGATGCGGTCACCTAAAGGCATCCACGGAGGCCGTGGGTGAATGACCATGTTGGTAGGTGAAAATGCAAAACCTATTCACCCATTCTCATCGGTTGCAACATGAAAGTATGCACGTGAGATNCTTACGGAACCGAGCGAATCGCAAACCCAACCTGCAAAGTCACGCTGTGCAAGACACATCCGCAGCAGGAGGAATATCCCTTCACCGTCGACGACGCAGAAGCCAGCGAAAGATCCGCTGCCAACATTGCAAAGCGCACCTGGATCAAAACCTCTTTCGACGTCCCTTCGCAATCTCTCACTGTGGCTCGGGGCACAAGGGACGGAGGGACGGGAGGGATTGAAACAGCGGACAGGGCGTGAGGCATTTTTTGCGCTGTGGAACGAATTGCAACCACTAGCGACTGGCACTTGGCTGTCGGCGTGAGGACCGCATAGCCGTGCTGTGTTGGTGTCGCATGCACGTGAAACTGGACAGCCGAGTTTTGTCTTTTGTGGGAAGGTCGCCATTACAAGAATGTTGCGAAGTCACTGGTGGTTGCATTTCCGTGAACAGGGCAGGAAGGCTTTGAAGGCGCATTCATGAGGATGTATGTTCGAAGAAACCGCTAAAGTCAAACTGGCCTTCACAAAAATATATTGGATGCCCGAATTTGTAGAGAGGCCGCGTTCCATATGCTCTCTTTCACTCAACGAGTTGTCACGGACAAGGTGGGTTGAATGAGACAAGTACGTAAACTAGGTTCGCGTTTTGGCGTCCGCGACCAGAAACAGCATAAGTAAGAACTGGAACTCGCAAGGCATTTCTTAATAAAGAAATATGTAGTGACTTCTCGATATCTACGCTTTTGGTGAGAGCATTTTATGAAAATCTACCGTTCATCGCAAGTACTTTGCAAAAGGGATAGGAGCAGATACATAACAGGCTCTTCCCAAAAGGAAAGAGAGCACGAAATGAAGTGGCTACCACAAATGGATACGATCACAAAGCAGTAACAGCTTTTGTGCACGAAAGTGCTACGTAGCTTCAAAAGGGTACTTTGCTCTATGACAACGCGACGCAGTGAGACCCGTGGGTTAACGGGCATTGTCCAAAAAGCCAATCTCATTCGTGACCGCCCGCGATTGATACACTGAGAGCTTTCCCCTTTCGACGTCACGTACTTCATTGATCTCTACAGTATTGGTCGAATGGCCGGGCGGACTTCTGAGTTGCCCCCATTCTCGCGGACCTATCTTCAGTTTGACCCAATCCTTGACAATCATCTCTAGATCATCCCCAATTTGAATCTTCAGAAAATCATCTCTAGAATGTTATCCCGAGCGAAACGTATGCCGCTCACAGGGATAAAGTGCAATAAAAAATAATATTTGGGTTCTTGGGACAATTGCATAAACTTTATGTAGAAAGTGTACTTCAATGACAATCGTTGAGTGAGTCAAGCAGATATATACAATGCTGAGAGAGGGAATGAGGCATTATTCAATCATTGGCGTTCAATTTAAGCGACGTATGCAAGTTTGCGCCGTGATAGGCTGATTCCAGAAGCTCCACCGAGAAGTCGAGGGCTTAGAGAACATCGATGCGCTTTGTTATGAAAGTCGTTGAGAAGTCGCATGGACAATATTGAAGCGTCGATATGGTTTGCGACACTGCTCTAAACCATTCATGCAGGAGGTCGAATTTGTCACAAACATCTCAAGCAGAACACCAGAGGTCGAGGCAATTGGCCAAAAGGCCCTCAATCGGATGGCGTACAAATCCGGAAGTCATCGTGCGGTAGGCCATGAATGTAAGTACAGAAACGTCCACTCGCGAAGTCTAGGGACTCGTGTACATCACGGACGTAACAATTCCCCAATTTAAGCCGTGATGTGCTGGTGCGCTAGACGTAGGTCGGTAACGGAGAAAATAGCTTTTAATCAAATTATCAGCGTCCCACGGGTTGTCCTAAGGCTCCCAATTGTTGTGCCGAGCGTCGTAGTCATTCCACTTCATCAGATATTTTGTTGTTTTGCCACAACGTCGATGTCCGAGGTATCTTCAATCACGTACTTTGTATCCCGATCCACTTGGACCAGAGGTGGACATGCGAGGTTTCTGTAAGGGAAGCGCATACTAGGGTACCAGTAGTACTTGAGATTGCGGATGTGGAAGACAAGATAAATCACCATGCTTTCGAGTCGATGAGGTCGTGAGACGATTGGGATTTGCATTTTCTTGATGTCTAATGGTCCCAACCATCAGGTATTAAGCTTTGCAACGTTTTGAACTCAGAGTTCGACACTCCAAAGCTAAGGAGGACATGATCGTCATCGCTATGATGTTATAAAGTTGCGCGCTTTATAGCTGCTTGCATCTCCACAAGGGTCTGTCGTGTTTCCTCCACGATGCTTGTAAAGTCTCAATGGTAAAATTCAACCACGGGGATGTTACTCTGACTGTGATATCCTGTCGGTATGGCAAGAATTTTGTTGTATACCACCTGGAAAGGTATTTCACCTGTTGCGGTGGATGTGGTGGAGTTGCATGCGAGTTCGGTGGTCGATATGTGCCTTATTGGTTCTTTGGGGCTCGCCTAGAGAACCGATACACCGATAGAGCTATTCGAGTGACTGATTGGTTCGCTCAATCTGCCCGTCAGTCTGAGGATGGAACGGCGTCAATAACTGGATCCAACTACCACAATGCATCATCCGTTTGCGCTAAAAATGGCTAGTGAAGCGGCCGTCTTGCTCGCTCATGATGGTTCGTGACACTCCGTGCAGTTGCACGATCTGAACTAAAATCAATCGTGTTGTTCCTTTTGTAGTGACGATGGTGGTCGTCGGAATGAAGTGCAATAGTTTGGAAAACCTATCCACCAAGATGAGAATGGTGTCATACCCCTCGAGAATGGCGGGTAGTCCCGTCACGAAATCCTTGCTCATGTTGGCACACGGTTCCGTCGGAACGAGTACGGTTTTAAGTAGACCAGTTGGTCGTGTGCGACAAGAATTTCGTCTCCGATAGGTGTCGCATGATTTACAGAATGCCGCGACGTTGATCTACCATTAGTGTTCCGTAAGCTTCTTAAGAGTCTTGCCTTTGCCTAAGTGTCCACCTGGACTGATGTCGTGGCATTCCTCAAATAGCATTTGTCACACTTCCTCATCTGGAGGAACGACAACGTGGCGAGCAAACCTTGGTCTTATCATACCCTGCGAACTCCTCGAAACCCTTCACAAACAACCTCGCGAGGTACGAGTCTCGTTTGACGACTGGCATGTTGATCTCAACCATTAAGTCTGGTCATGGACTTATAGCATCCGCCGGATTTGCTTTCCCAGGCTAGTACTCGATGTCATAGTCAAAGTTTGACGAGGAATTATGTCCATCGAGTTTGTCGACGGCTTAGATTTTCCCGGGTATTTAGATATTTTGGTGCATGATGGTCGGTCTACACGATACATCGCCGGCATTCCAAGTAGCACTGCCATGTCTTGAATAGGTGCATGACTGCAAGCATTAACTTCTCATGCACTGCGTAGTTGAGTTCAGGTTCGCGTAGTTTTCTCGACATGTACGCGACCGCTTGTACTCCACCGTTGTCTTTGAGGAGAATGAATTTCCTCGCACGATCGGATGCATCGGTGACCATGATGTAGTCCACCATTAGATCTATAAATCGTAAGGCTAACGTCGAGGTCAGAGCGTTACTCATATAGTTGAACGCTTCTCGTTTGCTGTTCCCCAAGTTCCACTCTATGCATTTCTGGGTGAGATCGGGGGGAGGCGCTGACACTCGAGCGTAGTCGTTTACGGATCAACAGTAAGAGTTGCAGACACCCCAAAACACCTCGACTTCTCGTGCATTTGTGGACGTGGGGAAATCAACGACTGCCTCCACCTTTTCGGGTCCATGGTGATCCTTCTGTCCCTGATGATGTGGTCCAAAAACTCGATCAAAGACAAACGAAGCCGCATTTTGAGAGTCTTTTGAAAATCTTCCCTCTTGCTAAATCTTGAGAATTTTTTGAAAGATGTGCATTGTGCTCCTCAGGGGTGCGGCTATACACCAAGATGTCCTCGAGATATAGGACGACAAAGTCGTCGAGGTACATAGGGACAATGTTATTCATTGATACCATAAATGTTGTAGATGCATTCGTGAGTCCAAACAACATGATCGTAATGTCAAACTGCTCGTACTTGGTGAGAAATTCTCTCTCCTCGATGTCCTTATCAAATACGCAAATCTTTTGACAACAAATACATGGATGAATTCTGATAAGAATTTGGGCCCCTCGGAGTTGATAAAAAATTTCATCTACTCGCAAGAGGGTGTAGAGGTTCTTGATGGTGATGTCGTTCCACGCTCGGTAGTCCACGCACATTCACATCTCTTCGGTTTTCTTTTTTAAGAAAAGCATTAAGGCTGCGTACGGTGACGTGGAGGATCCGATGAAGCCCTGACCGAGCATCTCGTCCAACAACGTCTTGAGTTCGATCAGCTCATGATTCCTCATCTGATTCGTTCCCTTCACTGTCAGACTGTTGCACAACTTCAACTCTATCTTATGGTCGATGTTCTGTTACGATAGCAACTATTGGAGAAGCTCGTTGGGAAAACCCCCTTTGAACTCCTCGATGAGTTTTGCAAACTCTTCCGATACGGCTGTGAAAAATTTAGGCGTCGAGGCCGTTGATGTCATCTTGGCAGCTGCGACTTCTTCTACATCCTCTACTTCCACGTACACTATCCACCTTGGGCTCCATGCTTCAGGTACCACTTGACCACCAGACATGTCAGTTGGATTTTCGTGGCTGTTGCAACTTCTTTTGCTGCTTCCACCTCTGGTGCTTCCCTAAACCTCGATTGTGTCGTGGGTTGCTCGACCAGAGGGAGATGTCTTTTTTCCATTAATGCTGACGTAGAATGATCCATCGCTCCAGTCAACCCACAGATTGTGCTGGTATATGAAATCTCATCTGAGGATGATTTTGTGGTCGTTCATTAAGCAAGTCTCCTAGATCGTTACACCAAAGTTGGAGTGGTTGTTGAAGTTCACGGATATGTAGTCGTCCATCAACTGTTCTTCTTTCAAACACTCCTGGGTTGGTCTGCAGACCCAGCTTCTGAACCATGTTATTGCAATTAAAACTGTGAGAATCTCCTCCATCCAATACTGCCAGTACTGTTCTGTGAATTTTACAACCCCTCGCTTAGACTCGTAGCAGCATCGTCGGTTGGTCGTGCTTGTCCCCCTTGTAAAAAATCACCATATGAAGAACCCTTGTCTACGACAATAAGAGCTACTAAGATGGGCGATCTTTCTACGCAGATCTTTCCGACCGAACAGGAGCCTTGGCGTTTACTCTTTTCCTTTTCGGTTTCCTGACTATTTTTTTTTTGCGACTTGTTGTCACTTTCAGGAGTCGCACGAAATATGCCCCGGCTTCGTGCAAGTCCAACAAAGATGTTGATCGCACTGATCGATGTGCCAATCTCCATCAGAGATAAGGTTTCCACCGAGTACAATTTCCCGCCGCCACGATAAGAATTATGGCCTTGGGGTCGCCAACCGTTGAACTCCTACATCTGAGTATTGTAGTCGACAGTGTCGATGCGATAGGCTATTACAATCATTGACACAAGGTTGTCTTAGATGCCAAAATGGTGATTGCTCACCGAATATCTGGTTTGAGGGAATTGTTGTAGTAGAAACACAATTCGTCGGGGTGAGGTCGTTGCCGGTGATGATTCCTAGGAAATGCCTTGTCTATTCTGCCACACTGAACTGTTGATGCATTTGTTAGAATTTTTACTATGCATCAGACTTCTTATTCAGCTCCCCAAAGTGAGCGAGAGTAGCGTGCGCATAGTCGCTCCACATTTCTGGTGGCATGAGAGAGTTGTGCCATGTTGGATTTATCTGCTCGAGAGGTAGTACGCTTGCTGTCAACAATGTGAGAGTGGTCAATTGACTCGTCGATCCAGGTCTGCCGGCCTGCTTTTGTCGTTGGATGGCCTTTAAGTCGGACCACCAACTCAAAGCCGTGCTGCACAAAAGTAAGGCCGTGAGGTCAATTCTCTTTTTCTCATTCTTGACCCTAGAAGAATGAAGTATACCACCAAACTCGTCAGCCACATCCTGACCTTTATTCCCTTGGAGGTTGTAGGATCGAACGACTCGGGAACTGCCGGCAGAATGTGGGATTCACTCAAGAGTTGCAAATTTCTCTCGATGAGCACTACCTCGCGTGCACGAGATAATCAAAGCTCCTCCATCCCAGCGTTGAGCTGTTGGAATAGATTGGTGTTGAGGCTCTTGAGTCCTGACAATTTTTAGTACATGTCTTCATTGATTCACCGGTCCCTCCCATTGTGTCAAGTGTCGAACCAATGGCCTAAGGTGGAGGTGAAGTGTTTGCCAAGCCCAAGGGGTATGTCACCGGATTGGTCTTTGGGTTTGTCGGTACTGTACCATTTCCCGGGAAAGTTGTCACTACCATTGGTTTGCCTAGAGAGTGTCAGTTTTTGCATGCTGCTAATCTGCCATTGCTTGTGTACTTGACAGGATTTGTTGCTCTTCGCCCGTTGCGCTCGCACTGTTCATTGTTGTCGTCGTTAGATCTGCAAGCTTCCGAATGGTGGAGATGCGCGGAGGACTTGTATGAGGTTGTCGCTAAGTAGTTAATGTGTGTGTTGCTCCTTTACCGCCACTGCACTGTGATACCAAGTGTTAAGCCAAGCAGAACATATGTGGTTCACAAGGATGAGGTGCGAGAGATAAGACGATTTGGGTGTTTGGGACAATTGTATAACCTCTATTTGTATTTGTATTTGCATTTGTATTTGTAAGCAGCAAGTGTACTTTGATGACAAGTGTTGAGTGCGTCAAGCACATACATACAGTTTTGAGGGAGAGAATGAGGCATAAGTCTGGTCATCAGCGTTCGAATCGAGCGGCACGTGTGAGGTCACACCGTGAGTGGCTCCACTGAGAAGTTTGAGGGCTTTTAGAATATCGAGGCGCTTCTTTATGAAAGTCTAACACCGTCAAGAAGTCGACTGAACAATATGAAAATGTCGATATGGCTCGCGACACTTTTTTCAACCATTCTGGAATGAGGTCGATGTTGTCATAAACTTGTGGAGCGGAACACATGAGGTCAGTTCAGTTGGCCAAAATGCACTCAGCCGGATGGCATAAAAATCTAGAAGTCATCGCATAGTGGACCATGAATGTAAGGGCAAAATCACCCACTTGCGACATAGCATAGAATGCCCAACTGTAATGATTAATAGTCAATTTCTTACCTCATCGTTTAACATTTTTTTGCCTTTGTGTTCCCATTTATAGGGGCACCTTAGACATAAGTTAAATAATAGGGGTGACATAACAGTAAGTTAAAAAATAGGAGGTCATGATGATAAGCTAAGATATGGGTTTATCCTAAAGGTGGTCGGGCTAGAATGAGGACGACATGGAGGTTGGTTGCGAATGGCCCCAACACTACATCTCCAACATGCTTCACATACGACATAAATGACCAATACTAACCATCTAAGGCTTAGTGTTCCCAAAAGCATCTGTTGAGTTTAGGAAATCAACTTCCTTTTAGGACGGGAAAATGGGGGAGTTATCCACCATGTTCAAAGTTTAAACAAAGTGTGCCTATACCTACTCATTTAGGAACGGCATACCCAAACCACTTTACTTTTGGCACCGCGTATCCAACATCCGGCAAAGCAAAGATGGCATACCCGAGTTCGGTGTTTTAGGACCGGTATACGACAACATTCAAACATTAAAACGACATATCCATACCCAAAATAGAGTGTTATTCGTGCTCAACTGAACACCACCCAACTACTGTACGCCAACAACAAGTTTGCATCATTTTGTAGTACTCGTGACAAAATGGTAAAAGGAAAGGCTTGTGCCATGGCAGAAGCCCAAACTGTCTCAATTGTGTGTGCCAAAACCAGTTGAAAGGAAAACCCATGTCGAGCCTTTTTGTACATAAGTCAGGAGTAAAGATGACGATGTAATTCCATTGCAAGCTAGCGAGTGCTCTCGCTCACATCCTTGTCAATACAGAGAGGAAAGAATCCTTTGTGAGTGGAGAATTTTTCCGTATATGGAAGTTGAATTACACATCGCATAAAGGGACGGTGATTCTCACTGAAGACAGAGAGGTATCTGTAATTAGCGAGTGTACGTCACGATTCACACTACTCGGGTACACACCCACAGTTTGTTTGACAGTGCACGACCTCATGGATCCCTTCAATGTGGTCTTATGAGAACCGTGGCGGGTTAACCACAAAGAACTCATGTGTTTTGACACAACATGATACAAGTATGCAACAGAAGAAGGACCATCAGCTTGTACTCAATTCCCCAAATGCGACGGCCAGAATCTTCAATCCAGGCAAGTCTTACGTCACTCCAACTGAAGAGGCGTTTGAGGCAAGATTTTCCATGCTTCATAGCATCCCTCAAGAAAGTTGATGATCAACCAAAGATTGATATTCCCGCAGGAGTAGTCGTCATCATTTCCGAGTTCTTCCATGTGTTTGAGCGGCCGTCGGACGAGGTGCCACTTAGGCACGCGGTTGGAAACGTAATCCAGCTGGAACCGGGAGCAGTACCTCCCTTTCAATCAGTCTACCACTTGATTTTGACAAAACGACAAGAAGTTGAAAAGTTAATTAAGGAAGAACTTTGGGAGGGATGGATCAAGCCACGTTTGTCCCCTTTTGGAGTCCCAATCCTCCCTTTGAACAAAAATGACGGAGGCTTACAAATGTGTGTCAAGTATTGTGCACTAAGCAAGCTCACAGTAAAGAACCAATATCCACTCACTCGCATAAGAAATCGTTCAAACGACTTCAAGGACAAATGTCCTCACATCTATTGACCTTTCACAAAGGTACCACCAATTCCGGATGACGGAAGAGGATGTACCAAAAAAAGCATTCAGAACCCATCTTAGGCATTAGGAGTTTTGAGTCCTCTGTTTTGGACTCACACAGGCATCAGAAACATTTGAAACAGTGATGAACATCTTTCACGACCTCCTTGGAAAATCAGTCTTGGTACATCTCAAGAACATGCTGATTTTCTTAAAGAATTATGAAGAACAGGAGCCAAAACAACAAATAGTTCTCAAAATCCTTTGAACAAATTGCTTCTTTGCAAAGAAAAGCAATTGCAAATTTGCTCACCCTAAGCTGGAGTTTCTAGGTCATATCATCAACGACAAAGGGATCAGGGTGGACCTTGCAACGTAGAGATTTCCATTCACTGACCTCAACCCAAAAATGTGGACCAGCTCTGCTCCTTCGTGGGTTTTGCAAATTACTTCCGGCACTCTATGGGAGGCTACTTCACCTTGGTACGCCCTCTCAATGCTTTGACCCGGAACACAAATACATGGTTTTGGTCAATGAAATGCACTGGAGAATTTGAGATGGTTAAGATAATTTTGGTCTCCACACCAGATTTAGCATTCTTCGATCCAACCAGACCTTGGGAAGTATGGTATGATACGTCCATCACAGGAGTGGAGGCTGTACTTATGGAAGATGTTCACCCTGTTTCCAACAAGAGCCAAAAACTCTTGGACACAGAGACCAGGTACACAATTGGGGACCATGAGTTCGTAGCAGTAGTGCGCGTGTTCCAGACATAGCATTGTTACCTTGAGGGAGCGGCAGAGTGCATCACGGTGGTTACATGCCATAACCCTCTCACTTACTTCCAGACGTAACCAAACCTCCCCAGGAGACAGGCACTTTGGAGAATAACTGAGCCAATTCACTTTCAGTTGGGAGTACATACATGGCCGAGCTAACATGGCTAAACTCCTGTGTTGAGATCCGTCCCATGTGGCTCTCGTGGTGGATTCTAAAAATGTGACCAATTGATGCCTTTTCGACACCTATGTCAACATCCACAATACAACCAAACACACTCTCCATATTTCCATGATCATTAATGGGCGTATCCCATTCCGAATGGGATACACCACGGATCCTTGGTTTGCAGAACCCAAGAACCTTGCACGCCATGGGCTTGCCGAGGTAGCTGGACTATATTGGCGTGGTGATCACGTGGCGATCCCAAATGTCATAATAATTCGTGAACAGATCATGTTTGAGCTTCATAACCCTCTGACGTCCGAGCATGTGGGACCTAAGAAGACAAGCCATGCCCTTGTAGAGCACTACTGGTGGCTGGGTTGGAGTACGGACATCCAAAAGTACTACATGACATGTGATTTATGCTTGCGTAACAAGAGCTCCAAAAAGGTGACAGGTGGGCTCCTCCAACCTCTACAACTACAAGCGAACTCATGGAAGTTGGCATCCATGGTTTCATCATGGGAAATCCAAGAAAGGCCATGACACCATCCTCGTCATGGTTGATCGAGCAACCAGGATGGCCCATTTCATGCCCACGATAACCCAGGTTACGGCGAATGGAACAGCCCGCATGTTCTACGACACCGTAGTCAGATACCATGGATTACCTCTCCAAATCATCTATGACCGTGATCCGTGTTTTGCCAGCCGGTTTTGGTTTGAATCACAAAAAACGTTTGGAGCACGATGAAGTATGTCCTTAGCATTTCATCCCCAGACCAATGATCAAATGAAGCGCATGAACCGCATAATTGAATAAATGCTCCGTATCCACGTTGACACAACAAAGGAAGATTGTGATGACTACTTGTCCCAGGCTGAGTATGCCGTAAAGAATGTGGTGAACGAGTCTACTCGCTTGAACCCATTCTTCTTCAACCACAGTCGGCATCCGATAGTACCGGCTTCCATGGTGAAGTGCAGGTACGACGGTGATTAGGTATCCTTTGCCGAGGGCTTTGTCAAGCGCATGGATACCCTCTAGCGGATACCAAGGTTCACATACATGCTGCTAAAAAATGCTCGAAGGCTTATGCTGACCATAGACATCATGATGTGATGCTTTTTACTGGAGATCATGTGTTACTCAGCACACGGAACTTGTGGCGGAAAGGGTCGGGTGCGCAAAAGATGTTACCAAAATGGATGGAACCCTTCACAGTAATTCACAAAATTGGAATGGTGGCCTATCAATTAACGCTTTTACATTCGATGCGGATCCATGACACCTCTCATGTGAGTTTGCATGCACCCTATATAGTGCATGATTTTGTTCAGCCATCCCTCCTACTATCCTTGCCGCGGAAGACCGGAGTGAGGTACACTGCATCCTCCAAAACCGTGAACGCAATCTACATTCACTAGGCCAGTTGTGGATCTGACCACAACACTCTGGAGCCAGAGTTGCGAGTGCCAGCTGTAGCAATCACCAAGTATTGGGAGGAAGTGGCTGTGCTCGGGATACCACCTCGGTATGGACCCCTTTGCGGAGATAACGGTAAGGCCCTTAGGCTCATCATTGTCTTGCTCAGGATAGCTTTTCATGGGGATGCCTCGACACCTTTTTGTGGTGACACTTCTAGAAAAGGGGGAGGAAGCAAGATAACCATGGGTTTGTCTATAAAATCTGAACCTAAAAGCCTGATTTTGTCGAGTCATGATGTTTTTATCTCCATGGACTGGTGCTACCATCAAGAAGCTGAAGAGTTGCATCTATCCTGTCTTCACACGAGTTGAAATCAGACAAAGGACGGTTAGTAGCTAGGGAAGGAATGTAACAAAACAACGATTTTAACAAAACTCTATAAATACAAGTCAAGAAAACCTATCGTAATGATAGCACAATAAGCGTGCAATTGCGACGGGCTGGCTCACCCGTTGTGTGACCAAAGCTAGGATTTTATGTAATCCATGACAAAACATATAAAGGAATAGCCATGCCCTCCCATAGTAGACATATTGAAAAACGAACAGTATTAAATGCATAACATAAATTCCTACCGATATCTCCAAACAGAAGATGAACATGATTAGAGCAGTGAAAAAAATGATAAATTTTGAACGAGGCCACAATGTGACTTCGAAAGGCACGACCAGCCATGTCGACTTGGGCAAGGAAAATGTCCCCGGATGAGGGGAGATGATCATTTGATTACACTCAAACTTCAACGGATGAATTTTGTACGCAACCATCTGTGGTTTTTGATAGAAACACTGACAGTGATTAGGCCCATGATTGTGATGGGCATAGCCGGTCCGGCTATGCCCATCAGGAGCTTGTGTTGGAGGCTGGGGTTTGTGAGAGCATCTGGTTGTGTCGTCTCATTCAGCAGCTACGCTAGCCCATCCACTATATCACCATCCGCAATGACAATGAGAGCGCACGCCGCATAGCAGAGCATGATGGCATGTGTCACATGTGCACAAAGTACATCAACATTAAGCATTACCTTGTACGAAAAAACATTTCACGTGGTGATTTTGTGGGGCTTGACATGTGCATTGTGCAAACGTCCTCATAAAAGTGTTGTGCAACATGAAGTCCAAGTTTTTGGTGCACAATGTTGGGCTTCTTATGTATGCTTCAGCTCATACGTGATTTGTGCCCCACTCTTGCTGATTCCTTTCTCAGTCCGCAGGTCTTGTATGGCCCTGTCTCATGCCCCTTGCTCTGTGCTGCCGTTGTTGTCGCTCTGTGATTCTTGCTTTCTGGTGGTGACTAGCACTTGGGGGTCAAGGGGAGTATTGGTGTGTTAGTCATGGTGACCTTTGGACTTGTCGGCACGGCTCGGTATGCCAAAACACGTGACGGCTACTTTGACAACATCAGCACTGACTGGAGCGTCCTCATGTGCTCTCCAAGGTTTTCTTGATGGCCACCTCCCAGGGTCCATTTTCTCACAGGTGCTATCCTAGCTCTTTCATTATCTCGTTGCGTAGAGTTTCTCTTTCTGCACTTGGTGCTTGTTTTGGTTTGCCGTTCGGACAAGTGAAGAGCTGATATGCCTGTGAGGTTCTCGCTCGTTGTTGTTTTGGAGCTTGCAGCTGGGTTAGTCTGGTTTTGCCAGTTGGTTCAACTGGTACGCTTCGACTAAACCAACACCCTTGTGTCTTTGTCTTGTTGCTAACTTCTATGTTTCAATGCACATCTTTGCCGCCCAACCACATTTCAGAGCACCGTCTGTCTTGTTGTGTTCTATGCAGCATGCCCTCATGCACAACATGTTACTTAGGGGACCTACTTTTTCCTCATTTCTCTCAAAATCTTGAAGTCTTTTTTGACATCCAAATGTCGAGTTTTTAACGACGAGGAGCAAGTAGAAGTCAACAGTTCATGGGGTTCATGGGATGAGTGTGGGTGTGAAAAACCAAGCCAAATTGTAATTGTACAAGAGGATGAACACTTTCCAACATGGCAATTGTTTTTCTCCTCTCTCTCTCTCTCTCTCTCTCTCTCTCTCTTTCACACACACACACGCACACACACACACACACCCACACACACACCCACACACACACACACACACACACACACACACATACACACACACACACACACACACACACACACACCCACACACACACACACACACACACACACACATACACACACACACACACACACACCCACACAC
>SZWC01031055.1:0-14146 GCA_023375785.1 Penium margaritaceum | reverse complement strand
GGGGGGGGGGTGCGGTTTGGAGGACGGGATGGTATGGAAGAGAATCGATAGCCCACTCGCGCCCTTGACAAGACTCGAGACTTCTGTCAATGACCGTGGATACTCGAAAGTCTGCCGTTACTCTGTTGATTCTCGGTACACATCTGCGTCCGAATATGGGCCAAAATATATATTACGGATGTGGGCAAACAGGATACTTGACCTTCCCCTTTCCGGATCAATTTCAGAGGCTAAACATCTGGCGGCTGACCCTGACCCCAGTGCAATATAGTTTTTCAACTATCCTGGCGAGGATTTTTTGGCGGGTGACTAAGAGGCGAGCACATGCAAGCATTGTCAAAAAAATTGCATACATGATTTTTTTTGTTACGATTATCGAGAATCCATTTCCCACGATTTTACTCATCGATGAAGAAATTTTGGCTTTCGCGCGTTTGCAATCGTTAAATTTCATCAATGTTATGGCTTAGAACCTCGGTTTGGCGTAGATTGAATGCAAATAATTTAACTATGCAAGAGAAATGCACTCGAGAACAATTTAAGGGACGAACGGTGTCGATGCCGCTTATCGGGAGCATTGTGTTGCTTCGAAATTCAAAATATTGAATTCAAAGAAGCAAATACCCAGCCCGCACCGCCCATGCACAAGAGCGTCGACCGCCTCGGCGCATCGAGAGCGCGAAGCGCCTCGATGCGGAGCTCATGCACTTAAGCCTTCGCTGGCCATAGGCATAAGACGCTTGTCTAACTTACGTCACCATGGCCTACTCCGGCAGCACTCCCGTTGTGTCTTCCACGCCTAACTTCGGTCCTTCACCATCTTCTCCACGCGTGGAAGTGGATGACCGTGACCATATCTACAAAGCCTCCCGCCACCAGCGTGACCTTGCGCATGAGCACGCGGATCTGCACCCGTCAACGGAGGACCACGCTGCCTACAGTCTCCTGAGAAAGTGCGTAGAAGCTTCCTAGCAACACGGCCGCTGACCGGGCGTCAGTGCCTAGTCAGACGGTGACGACAGTCACAGGTCGTACACACAATGGCAAGGGTTTGGCTAGGAGACACAAGTCAGAGTGTCAGAATGCTTCAATATAGCATATTGAGAGAGAAATGACAACTGACAGGTCCAGGGCATTAATACCTGCCGCGGCGCACGGCGGGTGTCGCACGCGGCAGTCCAAGAGCTGTCCTAAAACCGGCCCAAAAACACTGTTTTGGCCGTAACTCTACGCACACATGTCAGAATCCTACGCCATCTGAACCTAGAGGTGCAGAATCAAAAGACGCACGCAACAACTGGTCACATGCATGCATCCATTGACTGACAGCGAGTATACAATGCAAAAACATGCAAATGGGCCTCATGCCCAGTCCGCCGAAAGGCGCCTGGAAGACGTAGAAGGCAGAGCAAGGAGTCCCGGTGACATCTGGGGCTCTGGAACAGTGGTCGGTCAGCTCCAGACGGGTAGTCCGCCGCCTGTCGTCACGCCGGTGTCACCAGGGCCGCCTGCCTCAGGGATCTGCACGAGTATGGACACGGCCGAGTGGTCACAGTAAACTGTACAGGAACGGCACAAAGCACAACATCTCCATCCCTTCATTGGTGGCGACCGGAATGCATTCATCCGTTGATGTCATGTTCCGTGGGCTCTAAACTCAATGCGCTACGTGCATGCTGGGATTGCACGGTTGCCCACGAACAAGCGCACAGTCCGTCAAGCTCGCATGGCGGGTTTTCCGTCCCTCCATCCTTGTGAGTTCAACCCGCATACGCGCCCCACCATGAGCGTACCCATAGGCTCCGCTTTCACGCCAGTCCCACCACATCCAGCTGCATCAGCATTTACTACTATGCCACCACGCGCCTCGATGTCCACGTTCCCGCCTTCTGGAGTACCCACAGCAAGAGCAACCACGCCCACAGCGGTTCCCGCCGTGTCTTCTGCCAGCGCTGGCGTCAGCAACCGGCCCACGTCGTCCATGTGCCAGATCGGCGGACTGACAAAGGGCTACTGGGCGGCCGCACGCGACATTGAGCTTGTGAAGACGGCGTTGGACATCGTTGCTGATGTTTGCGGAAGCAACAGGTGGCATGGCCGGCTGCATGACGCCGTGGCTCCACGCCTGTCCGAGTTGCCAGCGTTCACGGACTGCCTCAAGGGATCACAAGGCAGTAGTCGTTTGACTACCATGGAGAAGGTTTGGAAGCTAGCATATGGCTTGGTTCGATAGAGCGGGGAAGGTTTGAACCACAAGACATGGCTTGTTGAGTTTACGGCAGACAAGTGGGCAGACATAAAAAAATGAACGCGAAACAGGCTACGTAGCGGGGACACCAGCTGCCATGGTTTGATTACGCGACTCGTGTGTTCATTGCTGACAAGGCGGCAGGTGACAACGTGGTGTCTAGCGATAACGTCATCGTCATTCATGATGATGACGCGACACCATGTCTGAAGCGCAAGTCTTCGATTGAGCAGGAGATTGACAGAACGGATAACATTATGCAGCATGCATCAAAACTCAAGTGCCTCATTAAACATGAGACCCCGAAGTCTGTGCACGGCACTACGGTAGAGCTGCTGACATCTGACACTACACTGGATACAAATGACGCAGTCACGATGATGAAGAAGTTTAAAGAGGGGCCATCTGTGTGTGAGGATTACGTGTACTCGGTTGGTCCTCTGCGCAAGCGCGTTACATTGGATGTGGTTGGGCGCCAGCCTAATGGTTTGAGCCATGGCGCCACGCAGTTAGCAAGTGACGCAGGCGCAAGTGGACCATGGGATGGGCGTGCAGAGATGGAGGGGGATGCGAGCCAGGTCGGATCCGACCCGACAACAGTGGATGATGCAGTTGTGGAGGTCATAGGAGAGGAAGCAGCACTTCATGCTAAAGATGAATACTTGCATGGTGACTATTGATGGTAAATGTTCTTCATCCATTTATGAATTAACATAGTCCTCCCACATCTCCCTTGCAATATGTCCCCTTCTTGCCCGCATGTTTGCATCTCCACCTTTGCTCCCACTTACCGGAACATGAACTGGCCAAATACCCACAGTCTGTACTTCGCTGTTATCTGCTTCCAAAAGCATGGCCACTTGTTCTCGTGACTGGATTAAATTGTGCATGATAAAACAGGGCATCAACAAACGAGGCTGAAAAGTGACAGCGTATGCTGGAATCCCACGGCAGGTGTGAAAGCGAGCTTTGAGCACACCAAAGCACCTCTCTATCATGGAACTTGCACTCGCATGCTGTAGATTAGACAATTCTTCCATATCATGTGGTTGCTGTAAGCCCTAGCTGAACTCCTGCAGGTGGTAACGATGTCCATGAAAAAGGGTCATTGACCCGAAACCTTCCGGAAAGGTGGCATCCACAAGTACAAATGTCGATGGCGGCAGACGAAACCCCCTCGCAAGTACGTCACTAAACATCCTCGCATCATGTGCAGGTCCCTCCCAACTTGTTGTCACAAACGTAAAATGGAGGTCTGCGTTGCATGACGCAAGAACGTTTTGCGTCACCTGTTGGTGCCTGTTGACATACCCACCCCTCCTTTCATGGCCAACGATGACGGGCACATGGGTACCGTCAATCGCTTTGACACACCGTCGAAAGTAGGGCATGTAGTCTGTGTGGTCCTGCCATGCTCTAGGGATGCCATTGCTTGGTCTTGGCTGCCTGATGACGGTGGCCGACAGGGAGTTGAGCGCAACCACGAACTTATGCAACACGCGACAGATGGTTGGATGCCCGCGCTGGAAGCGCTCGGCCAGCTCACGCAACGACATCGCATGCGTAACATACTATAGCCACATGAAGACCTTTTCTTTGATGGTCAACCGGGTGTCACGAATTGCAGTCCTCGTGCGTAATTTGATGATGATTGCATTCCATGTGTGCACGGTCATCCGGGTGGCTTTGTAGAATCTCAGTAGGTGTCCTTGCATGAGCTTGTGCAGCCATTGAACACCGCCAAAGGATGATGTCAGCATCGGCTGCCACACAAGTGGACTGCGTTGACGGTTGCAGATGTCGCGCATGATGTTGAAGAGGACACTCAGGAGTAGGGCACGTAGTGCAACTCCGCGACGGATGATCGCTCGCCTGGCGAGCGCGCGTCTTCATTCATGGTCCATGGTTAGCTGCTTGCGTGATAGTGACAGGGCACAAAACAAAGCAAGAAGCTAGTGCATGACTTAGGAAAGCGGTCGACACGCGACTCGTGGAACATTGGAACTGCAATTCTCAATGGTCACGGGCTTGACTCCTGCAACGACTTTGAGGGACGTTTCAAAAATACATGTCACCGGTCATTTTACATTGTAAAATGTACTATTGTTAAAAAACGCGGTAAGTGCAATCGTTGTAGCCAATCATCGATCATCTGCCCCGCCTTTTTCTGACTGATCAATGATTGGTTACAACTATCAGTTGTTCATGCTAAAAACCCGTTTGATAGATTAAAACATATCGTACCGGGGGTGCGATGAACAACATTTGTTTAGTACGAGGAACATAAAAGCCTGGACCCAGCATTGAGTCTATCATGCGAATCTCGATCTTGATTTGAAAGCAGGACAAAGTAAGGGTTAGTTTGGCATGCCACGGTTGATTGGTACTCTCCTAAAAGTTGCGAGATCTCAACGGTTGTTGTGTGTCTCATGAACTACACAATTGTGTTCGGAAGTCCGCCGGTGTTGGACGGTCGGAATTTCGAAACTTGCGGATTCTTAATCATGGTCGTGTTGGTTTTGAGATAAGCCACCCAAGTCGAGGTCGTGCAACCTTGAGGACAGTGCCAGACAATCGTGGCATGCCAAACTTACCCTAAGAGGACTGTCTCGAGGTAGCTTATGCGGTGTTCCGCAGTTTGTTTTTGTATCTAGCGATATCGAACCTGTTCCCTTTTGCAAAAAAATGTTGTGGACGCTCTCTTAGAAAAATGTATATACCCGCGTCTGATGTTGGCGGCAGCCATGGGAAAGGAGGGCCACTACAATACGGGGAGAAATGTGTCGAGCCTACACTCATTGCAGCATGAATCAACCTCGCAGAATCAGCCGGCCTTCATCACTCGTGGTCGCGGTTGGAGGTTCTGGGCGACTGTTGATGAAAACAACGAATGTGGACCGTATTGCAGTCATCCGAAGGTTGAAGTGTCGTCAACCGTAGCCATCGGAATTTGTTGCGTTTATAATAGTGAAAATTGAAAGTCTGATAAATGTATCGATGCATGATTCGTTTCGTTACCAATCGTGACATTTTGCATTGGCAATTTGTCGTGGAGGTCATGGGCGAGACTTGCTCCACAACAATGTACAACCAGAAAACACGCACGATACAGATGTTGCATGTTCAACCAAAAATGTGTCAGAATTTTTCTAAAACAGACCTGCCACGTCATTGGCGGTAGATACAAGATTCTAAAAAAAAAGTTACGGAACACATGTTGGTTTGTGTGGCTTCCACCCGTCATGACCGATGCCGATGGATTATCCATGCACCCATGTTGGTGGTATATGGTAGAGGAGGGTAAGACGACACGACGGGCATCCGGAGTGTCCCGAGACTTCTCCATCATCTACGACAACGCCGGCGAGAGGCGGTTGATGCATTCCGGTAGCCCTGTGGGCTTGTCAAGAGCTAGGAGAGTTTCCTCGGTGGGTTGAGACCCGCGTACCCGGTGCGACGAGGAGCCCCGGTGGCTGTAGTAGTGCTTTCGATGTTCATAAACCTGTGCGTGATGTCTGGACGCTGTTGGTTTTTGTGCATCTCTCATTGTGCTCTGTTGTGTCCTCTCGGCTTACGTACATCAGCATGGAGATGACTGACGGCAAGACTCGACGCTGCTCGAGTGTCGTCCGGTGGAGTCGATGCACGCTGAGGCCTACTCGCAGTTCGCTGGATCCTCCTCTTTTCGGCAACGTGCTCGGCTCCATCGGCAGGCATCCTCGGCGGTCGGGCAGCCGACGGTCACTGCCACCGCATATGCTGTCTGCATGAACCCAATGTTAATTCTGACTGTGCCATTGCGTCCGCAGCATCATGATCTGCCTAGGGTCCATGTCTCTTGCTGCGTGGCACTGTTTGGCATCATGGATCGTTGTAGGCAGTGCCTAGGTTCGGGCAGCCATAACTGTTTGGTGCTATTCTTCTAGCTAATTCTGACTGCACGACTGCATTTGTAGTGTTGGTATTATGGTATGGTCTAAGTTTCAGGCGAAACAGACGACGCCCGGGGTTTGGGCTGTCGGGCATCTGGCAGGGCTTACCGAGAAAACACTGCCTGTCAGAAATTAGGTCTTGGACTATTTTCTGATTGGCTGGTTAGCTAAGTAACAAGTTCTACACTAGTGGGGAGGAGCTAGAACTTGGAGGGGTCTCCCATTGTTGCTCATTCTTCACTCCTAATGAGTTACTTCCAGTTTTCAGCTGCTTTCTGACACTAACACTGGCGCAAGCGTTTCTGAGTATCAAATCCAGAGCACTCAGACTCAGACTCTAGAGCAGAAGACTACGCCGGCGGACCCCCCCTACGTGCCAGTGGAGGGGAAATGCTGCCGGATGTTTTCCGACAGCATTGACCTGCCTGGTGGCGGCATAAAAATTTTTCCCATAACAACTGGGCCAGGAGAAATGTTGTCAGATTTTTTTCGGCAGCACTGACCCCCACGCTGGACGCAAGGAGGTGAGCTGCAGGCCACGTGAGGCACTTGCTAGCGATGACGCACGTGGCGACGTACTCCAGGTAGAGTTGCTGGCCACACCAACCTGCAGCAGCAGTAGCAGCTTGTAGCAGCAGCAAGTAGTGGTAGCAGCAGCCAAAAACAGCGGTGCGCAGCAGTAGCCAGTAGCAACGGTGCGCAACAGTAGCTAACAGCAGTTTCAGTAGCGAGTAGCAACAGCAGCAAGCAGCAACAACAGCAAGCAGTAGCAGCAGCGAGCAGCAGCAGCTACGAGAAACAGCAGCAGCAGCAACAACAGCAACAGCTACAACTGCCCACAGCCCGCTGCTCGCAGCGAGCAGTGAGCTGCTGACAGCAAGCTCGCTGCTTGTAGCGAGCAGTGAGCAGCCAGCAGCGAGCAGCAAGCTTGCTGCTTGCGGCTCCCTACTCGCAGCGAGCTGTGAGCTCGCTATGACGAACAAAAGGAAACAAAAAGAGCAAAGGAGAAAAAAATCGCCGACCCCGCCAACAGTATTGCTGTGGCTGCCACGACCTCCACAGCCACTACAGCAGTCACAACAGCCGCAGCAGCATGCAATAGCTTAGCAGAAGCAGGAGCAACTGCTGCAATAGCAGCAAGAGCAGTAACAACAGTAGTAGCAGCAGCACAAGAAGCATCTGCAATAGCTATAGTCACCGTAGGTGCACCAACAACCGCAACAGCAACAAAAAAGCAGCAGTAGTAGCTGCTGCAACAGCAAATCAGGAACGGCAGCAGTGGCAACAGCAACAACATCAGCAGCAGAAGTGACTGCAGTCATAGAGCAGCGGCTCCAGGAATGACCATTGCTGACGTCAACAGCCTTCCACTGACATCCTTGCTGATTTTAGTGCTGACATCATCAACACAAAAAAACAACAAGAGAAGGGGGGAAAGAAACTCCATAGCAGTAAGAGTAGCAGATAACGCAAGCAGCAGCTGCTGACGTCAACCGTCCTAGGTTGACGTCACTGCTGACATCAGCATCACACAAAAATAATGGAAAAAAGGAACAGAGAAATGGGCACCAACACCATGGCTAACAACCCCACTAAGGAGGGGTCCTCCTTCGTTGGGGGGACCCCCAGGGGGGGTACCCCTCCTTTTTCTTGCAGCAGTTGTAGCAGCAACAACAACAGTAGCAACAGCAGCAATAGCAGCAGCAGCATCAGCAGCAGTAGTTGTAGCTATCCACAGGCTCCGCCGCCGACGCCTCTGACCCTCTAGCCGCCATCCAATAATAGCTTGCTGCTCTGACGCAACAGCTTGTAACACTACAGCCGTCGGCCTCTCAGACTCACACCAGTGGCCCGCCGACTTTCATACCTCCTGGGTACGCAAGCCCGGCTGTGTCTGCTGCTACGCATCACCTTGCATAGCTGCAGATTTAGTGCCAGTGGCAAACTGTGACCTCAGTCCTTGGCCCCACTCTGGGTGCCGGTCGCAGGCCCAAGGACTTTGAGACGCCTCCACGGCCGCTCTAGGCTGGCAAGCAGTTCCAGAGCTGGTAGCTCAGCTTCCGCATCTGGGCGCAGGGTGAGGGCTTTTGGGCATACTACACTCTTCTGTACGACTCCACCCAGGCCGACCAGCTGTATGACACTGGTCGCGCTGCACGCGCTCTCGTTCCCGTTGCTCCTTCGGCGTCCCGCCTAGCCCTAGAGCCCTTCCTCCGCGACTTCACCTCTGGCAAGACACCACACCCTGTTGCTGCATGGCATGTTCTCACTCGTCCCCATCATCTATCCAACAAAGCTGAGACCAGCTGTCTATTGCAGGAGTTCAACTCCCTACACATGGAGGAGACCGAGACAATCACCGCCTACTGGCGGCGGGCTGAGGACATCCACTGTTGCCTCGGCACCTCTACTCCACCCCCTCTCGTTACGCTCCTCACCATCAAGCGCGGTGCCACCAGTGCGTACGCGGACGTCTTCATCCACTACTCCAAGGAGGTCCTCTCCACCATGGCGGCCCAGGGTACCCTCATGCCCTAGGCATGCAAGCTCTTCCTCATAGTTGAGGAAGCTTATCTAGAGTCTCGCCTCCAGTGTACAAAGGCCCTCGTCTCACCTACCATTGCCTCTGTGGCCGTCGCCTCCCCAGCAGCAGCGACTTCCACCTGCTCCTTGTTGCCGAGAAAGAAGAAGCATGAGGGCAAGAAGGGCAAGGATCACCAGCAACAGCAGCAACAGTAGACAACTGGGTCCAGTGGCAATGGCTCAGTCTGCGACAAGTGTGGCCAGCCAGGGCATGGGGGGTACACGTGCCCGCTACTGGCGGACGAGGCTCGTGTCATCGCCACCATACGTCGCCAGCGGGAGCGCCGTCTCACCTCCATCGCCATCATTGTCGCCACCTCCAACGCCTTGACCCCGTCCAGCAGCTCCACTCCTCCGACCGCGACCTCGGTCCCGCAGACGCCAGCTCCTCAACAGCATCATCCGCAGACTTTGGCGCCGTCGTTCCCTTCACCAGGGCAATCTTCCTTCTATCGGGGCTTCAGCGCTGTCACTCCATACTCCGTCTACACTCCCGGGCCGTCCAGGTGTGAGCGACAATTGGAGCAGTTCATTGCGCTCCAGCTCGACCAACCTCGCCCTCCCCTCAGGGAAGTGCGAGTTACGTCACCTCCTGCTCAACCCCCTCGCCCTGCATGACTGAGACTGAGTTGCGGTTGTGCCTTGCCTCCTCGTCTGTCTTTCCGTCTCCCGTGGTCTCCCCTGTCCCTCTCCGTGACGACGTCGTATGGCTTGATGATTGGCAGTCACGGTTCACACCCCCTTCCACCGCGTCCGTGTCCCTTGCTTGTTGCCATGTGACTGTTAGCAATCTGGCGACTCCGTTCCAGGTCCCGGCCGAGACCTGGATCATCGAGTCCGGGGCCACACATCACATGACGGCCTCTCGTGAGGCCTTCAGTATGCTTGGTCCTGTTGGCGATGTCTCCGGGGTCCGGACAGGCTTCGGCCAGGTGTTACCTTTCCGCGACGTTTGTGTCGTTCGTTTCCGTGGTCCTGCCGGTGATGTCTTCCTGACCGATGTCCTTTTCGTCATTGGTCTTGAGCTTAGCCTCCTGTCTATTACTTTCCTTGACCGCATGAGCATGGACGTTGTGCACTCGCATGGTGTTGGCACTGTGTCGTTGCGTCCATCCGGTCTTGTCGTTCTCCACGCTAGCGCCAGTGGCAGCATGTGGCATGTGCCTCGTATGTCTTCCTCTCCCTCTGTCTCCTCCTCGTCAGCCACTACAAGCCATGTGCTTCTCACCAGCACGCTTTCTCTGCAGCACACCCGTCTCTTACACCGCCGCCTTTGCCACGTCCACTCTTCTGCCGGTGACAGCATGCTCCACACGCAGCCGGCCAAGGACCTTGACCGTGAGACGTTTGCCATGCCCCACGGAGTGCATTGATTGCGCTCAGGGCAAGATGCACCGGGCCACATACCCTTTTTCCTCCTCCCATGCATTCGCCCCTCTCGACCTGGTCCATTCCGACGTCATGGGTCCTCTCCCTACCGAGTCCGTCGGAGAGCATGGCCGTTATGTCCTCACCCTTAGTGACGACTACTCTCGCTACCACTCGGTCTTCTACCTTTGGAAGAAGAGCGATGTAGCTCGTGCCATTCAGGACTGGCTTGTCCTTGCGGAGCACAAGTGTGGTTGACCTCTTCGCCGCTTTAGCTCCGATCACGGTGGTGAGTACATGGGCGAGACCACAATGTTTCTTGCCTCCCACGGTATCCACCACGAGACGTCTGCGCCCTACACGCCCGCCCAGAACGGCGTCTCCGAGAGGTGGAACCGTACCATGGCCAATGCCGTCCGCACCATGCGGGTTCATTCACGCCTCACCGATGGCTTCTACATCGATGGCGTACATGACATGGGTCTGGAACCGGATTCCTCACGGACCCCTTCCCCGCCAGTCCATGCTATATCACCACTAGTGCGGTCAGCGAGCCGACCTCCGCCCTGCTCGCATGTGGGGTTGCATGGCCATTGTGTGGCTGCCCGCTCCGTAGCAAGGTGGCAAGCTTGCCCCCCGTGGGCGTCCTTGCACCTTTCTTGGTGTCTTTCATCAGTCCAAGGCTTGGCGAGTTGGGATCCCTCATGACACTGCATCGTCGATTCCCGCGATGTCCTCTTCTTTGAGGAGCTGTTTCCGCGCGATCTCGTCCGCTCCGGCTCGTCGGTGTCCCTCCCATTGCATGGAGGAGTGGTGAGTCCGTCGTTTGTCCTACCACTTCCGGGTGGTACATCACTTAGTCCCTTTGAGCCAGCAGCCCCTGTTGCACCCGTTGGCCTCTCCGGGCCAACGGTCCTAGATGCGCCCGCTGGCCCCTCCGGGCCGACAGTCCCAGATGAGCCCGCTGGCCCCTCCGGGCCGGCAGCCCCAGTCGTGCCCGCTGGCCCCTCCAGGCCGGTGGCCCTAGTCACATCCACTGGTCCTTTCAGGCCTGCCGCCCTAGTCGTGCCCGCTGGCCCCTACGGGCCGGCGGCCCCAGTTGCATCCACTGGTCCCTCCAGCCCAGCAACCTTGTCCGTCTCCGTTGGCCCGTCAGACTCGGTGCCATCTCCTGCCCTACCGCGTTACACGCGTGGCCCAGGCGACAGCCTCCAACCCAAGCCGTCGGTTAGCGTGCAGACCGCAACACCTCACCATGTGGCGTCTTGGTCCCATGTTGCTCCACGTGTCTCTTCCACTCCTACGGCCGTGAGTGGGGACCCTTGCACCATGGCCCTCAGCCTGACCACTTTAGCTTTCGTCGCAGACTTTCACTCTGGCTCTGCACTGGGCTACGCCATGCTCCATCACGAGCATCGGCATGCTGTCATGGCTACACTCGCACCTTGAGCGCGAGACGCACACGCTCTCTCAGTCTGCTCCATAGCACGTCCAGAGGATCCAACCACCCTGCGGGATGCTGCATACGCCGATGAGCTCGATGCTATCTGGCAGCACCACGTGTATGGCCTTGTCAACCTCCCTCCAGGTCGGAAGGCCATTGGTACCAAGTGGGTCTTTCGGCGCAAATGGAAGCCCAACGCGTCCTTGGACAAGTATAAGGCCTGCCTCATAGCGAAGGTGATTGCTTAGGTCCCTGTGGTCGATTACGACCAGATCTTTGTCCCAGTTGGCCGACTCTCCATGAGGCGAGCGCTCTTCATTGTGGTTTCCCTGCATGGGTGGGAGCTGCATCAGATGGACGTGAGCAACGCTTCCTCCATGACTCACTGGAGGGTGAGGAGTCCCTAGGCTTTGACGACGGTACCGGGAGAGTATGGCGGCTACGGTAGGCCCTCTACGGCCTGAAGCAGTCGCCTCGGTGTTGGAACCAAGAGATTGGCAGCACGCTCCTTCGCGGCGGGCTATAGCATAGTACCGCTGACCCCGCATTGTTTGTGAGCCTGCGAGGCCAGACCCTGGCCACTGTTCTGGTCTACCTTGACGATCTCCTCATTGCGTCGCCTAACATGGCTGCCGTCCAGCATGTCAAGGACATGCCGCACACCACCTACCAGATGAAGGATCTCGGGACTGTCCGAGTCCTCCTGGGCATAGAGCGCGAGGATGATTGCTCCTAGGGCATCCTCCACGTCTACCAGGCTACCTATGTGCAGACCCTGTCCACTCCCTTCGCCAAGGACCTGCCCCTCGTGCCCAGCACATCTTCACCCATATCACCTAATGGCAAGGTGAAGTTGAAGAGTCCTGACCCAACCGTTGTGGGGGAGCTAGTTGACGTGACCACGTGTGTGTGAGTCATGGGGTCACTGATGTTCCTGGCGACGACGACACGCCCAAACATCGCGCTCGCCGTCAACCTCCTGGCTCAGTTTTCTGAAGAGCCACGTCACCTCCACTTTGAGGCTGCGATCCGAGTACTGCGCTACGTCGTCTTGACCCCTCGGCAAGGGATAGTGACTAGGCCGGAAGTCGAGACGATAAGAATCACAGAGGCTGGATCTTTCTGATCGGTGGCACGGCTGTGTCCCGGTGCAGTGGCAAGCAGGGGTGCATTACACGCGACACTACTGAGGCTGAGTACGTGGGCCGTGGCTCAGGTGCGTGTGAGAGTGTGTGGTTGCGTCATCTGTTGTATGAGTTGCGTCAGTCCGTCGCATCAATCACATTGCATTGTGATCATGAGAGTGCCATGGCCATCACCGACAATGACGGCGTGCATCACACACACACACACAAAGCATATCGACGTTGAGTATCCTACCCTCCTCTTATGCTATCACACCATCTTTCCCTCCCTCATGTTTTTCTCTCCTTCTGTCCACATGCCTATTTCCTTCCCCACCACCCTCTTCACCTGCCTTCCCAGTTATTCCTCAATCTCCTTCCACTTCCCCTCCTACCTTGCATCCTGGTGTTTTCCCCCCTCCCTCTCGTTTCTCTCTTCCCCTCCCTTACAAATCTCTCCTTTCCGTCTCCCTCCTTCCAAAATCTCTTATGTCATCCCTTCCTTTCTGCCTAGAAGAGATACTATATGTCTCCTTTTTTAATTTTGGGACTGTTTCATCCTTTGCATATTGTTGATGGCCTTCTATGACCTCAAATGCATTACATTAGGGATGTACAATCACTCACTCTGGTTTTACACAATCTTCTCTATAAGGGACTAGCTCATGTAGTTGATGATGTGTAACTCTCAAAGTGCACCCATACATATGACACACTAGTCATATCACGCCAAATTTCCTTTGAAGATAAATTGATAGAAGTTTAGAATATCCTTACTCCTCCAAAAGTTGTACTTTGTGATAACATGGGTGTATGAATGTATGCAATTCACAACTTACCTGCTCTTACGAGAGCTTGTATTTTGTTTGGGCGACTTTGGTTGGACAACCAGACTATAGTAACTAGAAAACTCAGATCAACATGGAATCAGAGCGCATGTTCTAGTAGGCCACATAGAAGGTATTTTGATGCTCAAAAGAGGTTTGAGAAACATAAGCTAATTATGACATTTCTTAATATTCTAAAATATTTCACTTTGAGCTCATGCTTTATGCCATAGGTTGATGAGGAGCGTGATCCTAGTTTGATTGGTACAAACACTACAAAAGAATTTCCAATTCTGAGGAAAATGTAGAAAACTTTCTGTTTCATGAGGTTTTGATTTCTGTGGCTGAGAAATTCATGCCTCACACGTAGCATTTCTACCCCATAGAGTCTGAAGTGTTTTCAGCACAGATGGTGAATGTGAATGTCATGACTTGTTGAGTAAAATGACACACTACATTGGAAAGGAGCAGCCCATCAGGCGAGAAGCAAACCACTCACAGTGTAGATGTAGGCATTTTGTAACTTACTATCAGTAGCATGATTGTTTGGACAAGTCTGCTAAGGAGGCTGACGGAAAATTCCCTTTAACCACAATTCTTCTCTAGATGTCTAGTAGACA
>SZWC01031054.1:6605-17323 GCA_023375785.1 Penium margaritaceum | reverse complement strand
GATAGATAGATTGATAGATAGATAGATAGATAGATAGATAGATAGATAGATAGATAGATACATAGATAGATAGATACATAGATAGATAGATACATAGATAGATACATAAATAGATACATAGATAGATAGATAGATAGATAGATAGATAGATAGATAGATAGATAGATAGATAGATAGATAGATAGATCGATAGATAGATAGATAGATAGATAGATAGATAGATACATAGATACATAGATACAAAGATACATAGATACATAGATGCATAGATAGATAGATAGATAGATAGATAGATAGATACATAGATAGATAGATAGATAGATAGATAGATAGATAGATAGATAGATAGATAGATAGATAGATAGATAGATAGATAGAAAGATAGATAGACAGATAGATAGATAGATATATAGATAGATAGATAGATAGATGGATAAATAGATAGATAGATAGATAGATAGATAGAAAGATAGATAGATAGATAGATAGATAGATAGATAGATAGATAGATAGATAGATAGATAGATAGATAGAAATATAGATATATAGATAGATAGATAGATAGATAGATAGAAAGATAGATAGATAGATAGATAGATAGATAGATAGATAGATAGATAGATAGATAGATAGATAGATAGAAATATAGATATATAGATAGATAGATAGAAAGATAGATAGATAGATAGATAGATAGATAGATAGATAGATAGATAGATAGATAGATAGATAGATAGATAAATGGATGGATGGATGGATGGATGGATGGATGGATGGATGGATGAATGGATGGATGGATGGATGGATGCATGGATGGATGGATGGATGGATGGATGGATGGATGGATGGATGGATTGATGGATAGCTTGATACATAGATATATGGGTAGTTATATTGATAAATAGATAGTTTTATAGATATAAATATTGAATGATAGATTGATAGAAAGACTGATTTAAGAATAGAGAAATCAAAAATTTCATTAATTTCAATCAGGGAAGTGAGATTTTGACATATTTAGAAAGATTATTAGAGGTCTCTATATGAAAGGAATTGGGAAAAGCAAAACAAAAAGGAGCTAAAATATAATCCTAAAATTTCATAAATTATTTGAGGTTCAAGAAAATGAGATTTTGAAGGATTTCATCGTGTCTTTAAAACACATGTAAGCCATAGATGGCCATGATCTCTCATTTACACCCTCAATGAACAGAAACTTTTCAAACCAATTAATAAATATGATGATACATAGCTCTCAAAGTATATTCCAAGGACGACATAACATATGAGCTATTTACAAGATACACAGTCCTCAACATCAGCCATCTTCGGCAGAAGACACCAAACATATCTGGTTACCCACCATTCATGGCGGGTAAATTCTGAAGTGAGCTATTCTCAATAGTCGGCACGTCCCAAGCTTGATTACTGATGAAAGATAAGTGTGCCATCACTAATGGTCAACAAACCCTACCGGCTACAACAAAACGCGACCAACGACATAGGACTAGAAAACGTGGTGCCCATCCTCAGCAAGGCCCTGAGTGGAGCAATAAAGTCTCCCCACCAACAACCTCAGTTGGAATAGTAGCACAACGGTAGAGGCGTCATATCACATATCGGTCACCGTAACACTAGAGAGACTTAGTTAGAGCCTGATTGACTTAGAGGATTATAACTTGCATAAGCTATTCTCAGATTTTTCTGAATTTCTATTCCTCATTCTATCAATCATCGCATCCACTTACGCTCATTCGCTTCTACTCTCACCTCATACACATCTTGCATCACATACCTCTATCACAAAGTCTTGGATCAGCACTGTTGCCTGATCCTCCTGTTGCCTCCTCATGATCAACATCACAATTTAGTTCATCATAAGGCACATCTTTTATTTGCACATTTCTTGTGAATGCATTAACTTTCATCGCTTCGTACATAAGTGATACCAAAATGGATAGTTTCTTAACACTTTGGTATCATTGTTTGTAGGAAAATTTTGATTTGTGCATACTATTCTTTATCTTGATATATTCATCTTCGGATTAATTCCCTTATACCCACCTTTTCAGTGTCTTAATTCTCGAATGCCCACTTTGTAAGAAAGACGAACGCAATACCCACTCTTTCCAACTCGTGACCGCATTGTCCACAAGGTGCAAATAGCAACTAACCGTGAACGCGGTGCCCACTCGTGAGGAAATATGACTACAATACCAGTATTATGTACATGATTCTTACATGTGTGGACATTCTGGTCATAATATTTCCGATTTCTATGAATTCGTTCTACTTTTCCTTCTATTGCGAGTTGCGTGCATGCGTGAGGTGGCTGACACCTTACAATTCATATGTTTACGTACGTCTGTCGGTGTCATTAAAATCAAGGGTCCTATGCCGTCGTATGATGCTGCAGTCGTGTAGCCGAATGCGCCTGCGAAATGTGGGGGGTATTTTTTGGCTCGGAGACGTCGTCATCTTTATAAAAGTATTAGTCGCTATCGTCATTACTTCCTAACGTACACAAAACGATGTTTCATGTAAGAGAAGTACCGTCTTCTGAATTGGAAAGAGGCCCTCACTCTTAACGATGACGATGATAACCTTACGTACACGTGTGCCACGTCGGCAGATATTGGCAGACGACTGGCGCATTCGGGGTTCCGGGCCCATGCATCTGATAAGGACGCTACACAATGCCAGATGGAAGCCACGTCGGTGCATAGTGGGTGTGTGATGCGAACCGGCCGAACTTTTGATGCTCCTGACAAGGGTGACCATTAAGTGCACCATGGGACATGATGTCCATAGTTTCATCATGCTGCATGTCATCATCTACGTAGGTTTTCCCCGTTGTCCGTTCGTGCCACTTTTGCACGCCATGGGAAACATGACGTTCCCCGTTGGAGCCCTGTTCTTCCGAGGCGAACCCGCAAACCATGGCTGTCGTGCTCGTTGCAAGCTCTGGTAAGTGGGTATCCTAGGTATGAAAATGACCGTTAGGTGCGTACAATGTATATTAGCGTGCATGCGTCTGCATGCCATACCCACATGCGGTCTTATGGATCCACCACTTTTCGGGTTTTACATTCCTCCAAAATCCCCCGTCGGCAGCTCCGCCGAGGAGGAGGAACCTCGTCAATCCCAAGGCTACACCGCCAGTTTAATCTTTGACGACTTTGAGAAGGCATGCTGGGTGGAGCACGTCCAGGCCGAAGAACTCTTAACTCCCCGCTCCCAAGAGCGTGGAGAGCACTCTGTGATGAGGTTGAACGGAGGCTCCCACGTCAGGCCGTTTTGTCCTCCGGTCGCGGGTGGGTTAACTCCCACAAGTCGCCATGGCGTCACACTTGACTGGGATGGCTTTGCTTTTGCGACCAAGTACGGTCTACCTGTCTGTCCTTGTGCCGTCCGTGTCACATTCTTGTACTAGTACAATCATTTAACATGCTGACCGATGCTTATTCTTGCAGGATCGTCGGATGACGAGCACCCCCCCCACGGACATCGCAGTCTCCGCTCCCTAGAATAAGGGCACCAAGCCCAGGAAGCGTGCTCGACCGGAGTTTCCAGTTAATTTTCCGGAAGGCTCTGCTTTCCAGAACATGGACGCCTGGTGCGAGGCGGTCCATGACTATGCCGTCGCCGTACACATGCAGGTGAAGGTTTTGCGGAGTGAGCCATCGCGGCTTGAAGCTCATTGTGCAGAGTGGAGGTAGTCGGGCTGCGCGTGGCTGCTGAAGGCGCGGTGGCAGCGGAAAACGAACAACGTCAAGGTCATTTTCTTTAAAGAGGGCCACAAGTGCAGCCGCACGGGCACAAAGGACGACCCCTCACGCGAAGCCGCGTGGGTGTTGCGCCACATCGAGAGCACTGTCAACAAGGAGCCATGGACCACCTCCAACGCCCTCTGGCAGATCGTGGAAGCGCGAACTAGCGAGAGGTCAGCCTACCACGCCATTCTCCGCGCGAAGATGAAAGCCCTGACGAATCTCATGGGTGAGAAAAACCATCCGTGGGGTCTGTTCCTTGCATACGTCACTGCAGTACGTATCCTTCTGTCCTTATTGGCTTGTTGTATGCTGTTCATGCTGGTTTTTGCATAAGTGCCAACTCTAGACATGTGTGGCTCTGTTTTCATGATTCATGCATGCTGTTAAAGAGGGTTGACACATCCAACGTCGCTATAGCGGAGCACGACCAGCACCATCTCTTCTGACGGGCCTTTGTGGCCTCTGGTGCTTGCAAAAACGGATGTTCGCATGTGCGGTGGTTGCTGATAATGGACGGCACGTTTTTAAAGATGGCTTCAAGCAAGTGCTGCTGCTGGCACAGTACTGGGACGCCAACAAGCACGCGGTGCCGATGGCGTGGGCCATATGCCCTCAAGAAGATAAGGACAACTAGGACTGGTTCTATCAGCGGATGGCACAGGCGTATCCGTCGGCATGGCACAACGAGACCACAGTCATCAGCGACAGAGACGTCGGACTCATCTACGCTCTGAAGCGCCAACTACCAAGAGCTGTCCACACATACTACGGTCAGCACCTGCGGGAGAATGTCAAGTCTGAGGTGGGCTCAGTAGCAGCCGTCCTCATGTGGCGGCTGGCTTCTGCTTTCACACAGAACGAGTTCAACCGCACGCGGGATGAGCTCGGTCGGACATCTAACAAGGTTTACACATACCTATTCGGTGGAGATGGCGACCCAGGGCTGCCTTTGGAGCCGTGGACGTGACTCAAGTGCCCTGTGCCTCGTGGTGGGCACATGACGTCGAACGCGATGGAGTCCCTGAACGCCCGCCTGATGGACATACGGCACCTATACCCTTTCCACTGCTTCGCACAAATCTACCCTTTAGTGCAGAGACTGTTCATGGAGCAACACCGTACATCGCACAACTGTGAGAGCCGTTATGCGCCCGTCGTGGATGCCAAGCAGCAGCATTACACGGAACACGCCAAGGAGTACCGTGTCATGTGCCATGGCGGGCTCATGGGCATCGTCACCGGCCTCAGGAGCCTGGCGGGCCGTGAAGTGGATGTGAACGTGAAGTCGTGCTCAAGCGAGCAGTGGGTGGAGTTTGGGTACCCCTGCCAGCACGTCGTAGCGTTGATGCTGGATGAAGGCGTGAACCCGGGCCTTTAAACCACCATGCATCTATCCCAGATGGCCTAGCAACGTACATACCGGACTGCCATTGGGGGTCAACCTGCGCCAACTACAGTACGCCATGTGCGGGTGGGGCCAGCCGGGTGTTAAGCGCTCTCGTGGGCATCCACGCTCTAAGCGCATGGATAGGGCGACCCGTCGCAAGCGCGGCCGTATCTACACCAGATGCGGAATGAAGGGACACCCGCCCCGGAAGTGCATCAACCCACCGGCACAATCTTCAGCAGCAGTGGCTGCCGCACGCGCGAGAGAGCTGGCAGCCAGCACCGTGGATTCAGAGAATACGGAATTGGAGCTTGTTGCTAGTACCGTGGCACCGGCAGCACATGGTCATACTGTGGGCGCGGGCAATGGAGCTGAAGACGTTGAGGGCGCCATTGGTGGACGTGCAGTTGGGGCAGGGCAGGCTGGGGCCGCTCCTGGTGCTCCCGGTGCAGGTAGTGCAAGGCAAGGTGTGGAGGGTGGTGCGGCTGGTGGAACAGAGGTGGTACGTAGAGCGGCTGGCGGTGGGAATGGGGGTGATGTTGGTGCAGCCGGCGTGTTGACAGTTGTGCTGGCTGTTAGCAATGGAGGTGCAAGACGTCGTGCTTCACGCTGTGTAGGAAGTGCTAGGGGTGCGTCCAGAAGGTCCACGACAGTACCGCACAACGGAGACAATGGTGCTGCTCTTGGTGCAGGGGGGGCATTGGGTACAGACATAGCTGCAATTAATGCTACAAGGCGGGGTGAAGCAGATGGTACATAGGGAATGCTCATCATGACGTCATAGGTGTACAATCCTGATGATGCAGATGACTCAAGTGAGTCCTCCAGGTGTGAAAGGTCTCAGTCAGGTGACTGCACTGACACGGACTTAGAAGAGGAAGAGTCCCTGACCTCGGGTAGTAGGGACGAGGATGAGTTGGAGTCTTCCTCCAGCATGTCTGAGGACGACACACATCCCACGCAGCGTCGCCATGCGTAATGGTCCTCTGCTACTTTGCCATGGTAAGCCTTTAGCAAAGTGTTTTGTGTATGCATGGTTTCATCAATTCAGGCTCCTTCTATAATATTTGTAACCTATTGTTTTCTTTGCTATTGCAGGTTATACCAGTGGCATACATCCGTGGGTCCGTGACGGGCACACTTAAACACAAGATGTTCTAGAGGAGACGTTCTAATCCCCGAGAAGAGCGACAAGCAGTTGGCGACAATGCATTCATGGAGACAGGACTGCTACTTAGTACACTTAGCTTGCATGATGGTGATGAGACGGGGGCTAGATTGCAAGTGGCCAATCCCTGTAGAGGGTAGTGTGCATCACCCTTTGGGGATGAATACTTCGATGCTGTGTGTGATTTCTTGGGGGAAACAGAGTGTGTGGCATGGGAAGTTATTTTGTATATGCATAGTCTCCCTGTGTACGTGCAGGTGTGGATTAGTCATGGCTATTTTATCCCACTGTTCTTTTGAGTGAAACATGTGACATTCCTCAATGGCTTGCCCTTAAATGTAGAATTAATGTATTCATTATAACTGTGACCATTGGTGTATTCATTCGCATAGGCAAACCTTAGGAAAAATTGTTGAAATCAATGAATTAGTGCACTCGTACAACAAGTAAGGAGGCCTTGGTGTAATGTGTATTGACGTGGTCTATTTTCACGAGGTGTAGTCATTCACATAGGAACATGTTAGGAAGCATTGTCTCATTTTTTGCATTAATGTATGAAATGAAGAGGTAACTTTGGTTTCTTGCAATGTGTCTGGAACATGAGTACTTTCATGTGGAAACAGTACACTAGTCAAATTTACAGAGGTAAAAATAGAGTGCAAGTACATGTCATTGGGTATGGTTGCAGGAATGAAGAATAAAATGTTCGAATTACCCACTATCACATGTTGTGTAGATCTTCTGCCATAAGTGTTTGTGAAAGTTAGTGAATGAGAACATTAGGGTCAATGCTACTATCAATATACAAGCAGACATTGATGACATCACATCACAAGGCTTAACAGTCTACACATTCTGTAAATGGTATGCGGAGAAGGGAACACTGGGTATGTTGATGAAGAATAGTTGAAAACTAGTCCTAAGCATCCACCGAGAGTATCAAGTCCAAGGCATCCATTGCCCTGGGGTGTTTGGTTGACGAGGAGTGGGCATGCGAACACCTAGTATCCAACACATGATCTCTGGTTCGCATGGGTCGTTCACCCAGCTCGGTTTCACCTCCGTTTCAACGAGTGTGTCCCAGCGAGCCTTGATCGTAGCTCATGCCACGTTTACTTGCTGGGGCGTCCGATGTGGCATGTTGGGTGTGGTAGGTTCGCCGCCCCATGCGCCAACTGCATCCCATCGTTACATCCTCCACACAGTTGCCCATGTGTACGTATGCTCGGTGTAGAAACGCGTACTCACATCCATGTCAGTGGGCTCGGTTTCGTCATGTGTATAGCTCGGTCGACCCATGTCTACTATGGGAACCACGGTAGTTGGAGATGGCTAACGACGATTGCTAGCTCTGTATTTGTATGACGTCTACAAGCGGTTGCATCCGCACGGACAGTTAGGATCGGATGAGATCCATGGCTCCGATATGTCTTGGCAGTTCGATGGTCTGAACTGGGCATTGGCCAGTCAAGGGTCCATGCCATGGCTTCAGGTGTCAAGAGCCATGTGGCCTTTGGCGGATGGCGGCCATGTACGAACCTCGTACATGCCTCTTTGCGGTCCCATGTTTCCTTCATTGCGACCCATGCTCGGTGTGCAACAAAGGGATCCACATAATATCCAGTACTCCATCCTCAACCTTCTCTGTAGTTCATGCGCCCCTCAGATGACATGCCGTCGAAGCCATCATTGGTTTCGTGATCCAATGGAAGAGGCATCGTTACGTGAACAAGAACGCATTATGCGCAGTTCGATGTTATGTACTTTTCAGTACGCCAAAAAACCTTGCAAACCGGTACATAGTACCGGTTTGTCAGGTGAATCCTTCGCAAGCATAATTGTTCGTTACCGTGTGCACCGCACATACGTGACGGATGCGAAGAGACTGTTTTGGCGGAATGATTGGCCCATAACCCGTGAATCACGGCTTCATATGGAAGCGCATCGACGGCGTCCATTTGTCGCGTCAGCTCATGCTTTGTCGCAACTGTAGGTACGTTGGAATACGCCATCGAGGCGTATGAGTGGTCCTCAGGTACATGTTGGAAGCCTGACACGGTGGCATGCCACGTAACCGATGGGGACGCATACCCTTCCACGGTGTAGATAATTCTCCCACAAGGGACCCGTTAGGATGTTTTCGCACTCCGCGGCCCTGCCGCCTGCTACGTAGAGAAGTAGGTATCAGAGTCAACCCTGAAATAGTGGGCAATTTGTGCAACCTATTTCAAATTTGGACATTGTGGTCACCGATTAAAATGTGTGGGGAGAACGGAAGGGACCTGCAAAGAAGTGGGGATTGTAGGCATGTTCTCCCACGATTGGGCACTACGTAAATGAAGTTGTCAACCGTGGGTAACCTGCGCATAACGTTTTCAAATGGTGGGTAAAAAGGAATCGGCCCCATTCATCTTCCCTAGACCCTCTATTTTGAACCTTTTAACCAATGACATGTTCATCTATAATGGTTTCCAAAATATTAATGGTCTACCCCTTCCATTTTTCATGCCATTGTTATTTGCAATACCATAAATTATGATGTATTATATACCTTACAACTACCATCGTGGATTCTGTTCAAGTTCCTTTCTCAATGAGATGGATCATATGAATTTGAAAAAATTGGCAAATGTGGCTTTTTTCATATATGCACTACCCCTTCTATATTTCTTTGTGTGTGTATATGTGCATGTGTTCATGAGTATGTCTCTATTCCTATGTGTAGATTTGTTATTGTGTGCTCAAAGCGAGTAAAAAAATTGAAACATGAAACACTACACAGGAGCTGCAAATTAAATCCATCTAAATAGTCCTAGCACCAAAAAACAAACTTGTTCCCTACCATATTCTGAATTTCAAAAACCAGTAAAAGATCATGGTAAATGAAAATGAATGACTTTGATAATAGATTAGTTTCAAAATAGCAATCAAAAAGCAGATCCTAGGGAAAATGGATCAAAATTCACTTTGAGTTGTGTTTAATGCCGTGTATTACATTTTATGATCTTATGCACAATATTCCATTATTTTTGTTGCGCCGGTCGGAAGTGAAGTGGTTCGCAGTTGAAAAAAGGACTGGTCTCTTTTCATAGAATAGGGATTAGTTGGGCAATTGTGAGAAGTGGAAAGCCTACTTCATTGTTACAAGTGTCGAAACTTGACGATGTATGTACAAGATGCTACTATGAGAAAATGAGGCTTGGTCGAGCCGTTTAGGATTTCGGCGCTTCGCGTGACGTGACGCCATGCTCTGATTCATCAAATCGAAAAGTCCGTCGTTGGTTCGTTTGGGGCTTCGAGATTTGAAAGTTGATTCGCGACGGTTGTGAAAGTCCCTCGAGAGATCTTCGCTCGTAGTCTTAAGGGCTCGAGTATGTTCAAGCGAGTTCCGAAAATGACCGGAAAGGGTTGTTATCGTGCGAGAGTTTGTGGCTATTTGGAAGAATTCCCCTCAAGCGTGGACAAAGAACACCACGACTTAATTCACGAAGTATTTCAATGATAGCGAGGTAAAAAAATCTTGCTCAAGGTTCTGGCCTTGTGTGTGCCTGTGTGGCATAACACTTCCCCCCCTTTAGCCACGACGTTCCGGCGCGCTATTGGCTTGTGGCCGGAGTCATGCTTTGTAGCCGTCGATGAGGGGATCGACGTTCGTGAGTTGGCTGTATGGCATCCACCTGTTGTGTGCCGCAAGTGTACTCAATGGTGTCCCCTTTATGAAAAGAAGGAAATAATCAATACATTCTAAAACTGAATGGTGGAGTTTTGTATTTCAATTTACATGCACTTGCATTATCTAGGAGAAAATGCTAGTTTCTGATGTTTTGCTAAATGAAAAGTGCAACAAACACCATTTTATTTTTCTTATTATTCTTATAGTATTCATACATTTATTATATCCGTACTTTGTAATACGAATAAAGATTAAATTCCCTCCTCAATATATTAGTAGGAATTTTAGACATCACTCGTGTTCTCTTGAAGGCAAGTTTTGACCCTCCACATGACCATAACCTCCTATTGTGAGAACTGGATTCACTAATTTGCAACTTCTTCTTTCTTCTCTCCATTTCTTCTTATGATTGCCATTTCTCCAAGGATTTTTTTCTCTTGTATTGTATTCATTTATGTTTTCATTGAAATTTGTTTGGTATTGTTTGCTTTACTATTTTCATTTTTCTTATTTTCCTTTCAACTTTGTTACATCAGACATCTTCTATGGATGGCATAATAGACATACCAAATCACATTTCTTATCCTTTTCATGATCTTACTCAATGCAGTCCTCTTTGCCGTTGAAAAGTTTATTTTCAGTATTTTCTTTAATAACGAGTAACTAATATGAGTGAAAATGTTTTCCATTACGTTTTCCTTCATCTCAAATTTAATT
>SZWC01031054.1:1605-4105 GCA_023375785.1 Penium margaritaceum | reverse complement strand
TTTGTTTGGATTGTGGAAGAGATAATGGCCCATCTTAGAATATAGCAAAGTCGGATAATGATTTTGTACCTGGTTGATGTTTTGGTAGAGTTGCTCATTGTGCACAATTCTGTGGTGGTCACATCTCTTCTAGTAAAAATTTGACACCTGTCATGGTTAATTTGCAAAAAAATTGCATGTCATGAAATGTAGATTGCCAGCATCATGTATCTAAATATAAATTCATTATCATCTCTAATCAGTAGAGCAATTTTGATTCTGTCAAAGCATGCCCATTAAATCTTGTACTAAAAATGGGGACCTCAAAATATGTAGAAATTCCGTGAAAGAGCCGGAGGCAACTTTCTGGACTACAGAAAATTCGCCTGTTTCCCCGCCTTCAACATCAGTGGCACAACTGTTCCCTCACAGCGGATTCACATGGTTACTGGGCGGCTCTGAATATTAACATGTGTTTCGACACTATGAAAGCGAATGTTTGAGATCCGACAGTACCGGATTGACGACGTAGTCCGAATCTTTCGATGTTTTTACGTTGTGCACTTTGTTCTGTTGTGCGCAATGACCGATTTGTATCGCCGTCTCAGATACGATCTGATAGGGACGGCTCACGTTAATTTGCTGCCAGCACCTCACACCTTCCATCTGGATTGGACTAGAAGCTTAGTTCAAGGCTGAGGGTGGAAACCTTCAGTTCTTTGCGTTTGGGTTGCTCGGGAAGTCACAACGCGCCTTCCTTTGGCGCGAACTGAACTCTAAGTTGGCCAAACTTTGACATTCGTCCAACTACGCAAAGGAAATCAAAACATCGTTTCACCCCTGTTGCTTGCCACTCCAGTGCAGATTCGCTTGCGGACGGGATGTGGTCAGACCCGAGTAAGCGGATGGCGATGGATTTTTATAGTTGGCGATATACGGCGAAGAATTTTTGTTCGCTGCAGGTTTCCGTCCTCGGTGGCACCACTATCGGTCATGTCGAGACGACTATCGTCCCAGTAGCTTCATTCATTCAAGTGAGCTTTGAACGGGAAGTTGGTGCGGCGGACCATAGCGAACGCATTTACAATTCCGAAAACCAAGCTGTCCTCTCAGCCATCACAAAGTACAACCGAGCAAACAATTCTTTACTGACTAGGTTGCATCAAACTTATCTAGTAATACCTTTCTACAAGTATATGAAGTCCTAGACTGGATGCACGAACGAAATTCAAGGTATAAATTCTATTCCCAATAATCTTATAATATTCACAAGATTTTAAACCATGGTCACTAATGAAAATTAAACCATGATGTAGCTCAAACGAATCTATGCACTAACCATGTACAACTTTCATAGGATGCAGCCATGATATCCTGATACATATATGTTTCTTTCCAAAATAACACGAGCCCATATTTCAAAAGCTGGCATTAACATGAAAGCTAGGGAATAATTATTCATCCATTCCTAATCTTTACAAAATCTGACAAGGTGCTATAAAACATTTCAAAAAATTCAATATAAGTCCAACATGATTTTCTTTAAACAAAAGTAAAATAGTCATAACCATAATGGGTAATGTTTTCATGACATGATGAAAATGAAATTCAATTTCATCATAACCTGAAAAAAGAAAATAATCAAGAAAACTTGTGAAATAAATGATAGCTAATACAAAACTAAAACGAGATGTATATAAAATTACCTTCTAATGTGTGTAAATTTTAGAATTATTTACATTATTTTATTTTCATGGTGGAATATATAAGAAAAGAAAAAAATTACGAATATCAATAAAAACCAGGGACGTGTTCATAACTAATGATTTGCAAAAGAAGTGATATTGAAAGTTATTGACATGAAAATATTTACATAAAGGTACAAAAATGATAATTGGAATAAAAATATGGATGATGATAAGAATAAAAAATAAAATGCACATGAACATAAAATTAACTGGAACACATAATTCCAAAATTGTAAACATATAGAGAGATATAAATATAGATTTTTATATGGATATACATGAAGATAGAAATGAAAATTCATATGTAGGTAAAGCTATGCATTAATATGAAAATGAAGAAAAAAGTATTTAAAATAACTTTAAAATTGAGAAATATTGAGGTAGAAACATGCATATCGATAAAGGTAAAAATATCAGCATAAATTTCCATACATGTATATATATGTAAATATACGTAAAGGTATGGATATAGATCGATATACATACACATGAAGATATACATACAAATATTGATATATATATATATATGGATACACACAAAAATATAGATATATATGGATATAGAAATATATAAAGATATATATAATCAAAGATATAGATATAGCTATAGTGGTCACATTCTATGAATTGGACATTTTTCATATAAATATAGATATAAAAATCAATAAAGATAAAGATATTAATACAGATATAGATATAGATACAGATACAGATATAGATATAGATATAGATATAGATATGGATATAGATATAGATATAGATATAGATATAGA
>SZWC01031052.1:3324-14233 GCA_023375785.1 Penium margaritaceum | reverse complement strand
CCCCCCCCCCCCCCCCCCCCGCGGCGGAGGCACGGTCCCCGCGCTGGAAGGGTGAGTCATGGAGGGAACTATACCTCGGGCCAAACCAGAGCTGCATGTAACACAGCAGTTGAGGCAAGTGCCGGTGCCGATTGGGACGGTGACCATGGGAGGAGAGGCTGGGAGCGGTCGGGGTGAGGTAAATGGCGGAGTAAAGGATGGAATGTTGGAAGCCAAAATGAGACTGAGAATGCCAGTGCCAAGCAATGCATCTGCTTTGCGCGGTGCGAGCTAGTCCACCGCCAGGAGCATGTTGTATGTGTGCACATCGTACACCTGCACGGCGTGTGGTGCATGCACGTTGGTGACTTGGATGGGAAGGGCCGCGATCTGGCCCATGGGTGCATCAATGGCACCAATGGAGATGGAAAAGCGGAGCCGTGTGGGTTAAAGAGATGATCGATATGCAAGGTGCGGACCATCCGCAATGCGATGGTGGTATGGGTGGCTCCGGTGTCCACGATAGCCACGAACTTGCGGCCACACACCCAGACGTAGCACCAGGCCACGTGGACTACGGCAGGCGTGGGTGGTCCGGGAAGCACTGGAGTAGGAGCCCATGCGTATGCTGCGTGGGCAGCATATGTCCGGACGTGAGCGTGAGTTATGAGGACTTTGTGGGCTACCATACACACTCCCGTTTCGCGGTTGAGGGAACAAGACAGGCGTATGCTGACGGGAGAGAGGGAGGGGTTGAAGGAGGAGAAGAGGGATTGGAGACGGTCCGCGGATGTGGGAGAGTGAAGGAGGAAGTCAACCGGGGAAAGGGGGTGGCGGTCATCTGGAAGAGGGGAAACCGGCGGTGCTGGTGAGGGAGGGATGACAGGTGGGACAGTGTAGGAGACGCAACATGGTTGTGGGAGAGACGAGTGCGGGAGAAGGTGTGCAAAAATTTCCTCCAGGGTCCAACCGCGAATCGTGGGGTTGCAGCGGCGAGCAAGCTTGAGACCGTTTGTGGGAAGGACAGGGATGCCTTTGCGGCATCCAGGTCCGCGAAAGAGTGGGATTCAGTTAGCACTTGGTGTGCGATATCATGCTCATCATTAGTGAATTCACGAGCAACACCTTCCCACTGGGGTTTGGCATTGGTGGGCGGAGAGGGTTGGAGTGGAGTGCCTGTGGGCTTCTCTTGCCGTTTCATGGAGGTCGGCCAGGCCTCACGCGGAAGGGGACTCAGAGCGTCTACGTTACGGTTGGCCAAAGCATGCTGATATATGATCTTCATGCTGAATCACTGCAGAAGGAGAGACCATTTGGCCAAGATACCCTTGTGGTTCTGTGTAGTGAGGAGCCACTGCAGGGCCTGATTGTCGGTCAGGATAGTGAAAGGTTTCCCATTTTTGATGTAGTTGCGGAAATGCTGGAGAGCCCAGAGGACTGCCAGGCATTCGCCCTTCACCGGGGGGTACTTTCGCTCACCATCCGTGAGTACACGGTTGGTGTACATGATAACCCGTTGGACAAGCTCTTGGATTGTGTGCGATAGAACCGCACCAAGACCGTCCCGCGACCAGTCAGTGGTAATGGAGAATGGGAGATTGAAGTCAGGGAATTCCAACATGGGCGTGGTCACCAGTCGATGCTTGATCTCCGCCCATGCCGTGACACACTCTAGGGTCCATTCGAAGGGGAGGTCTTGGTGTGTAGGCTGCTGCAGGGGGCGGATAATGCGGGCGTGATCTCGGACAAACTTGCGGTAGAAGGAGACGAAACCCATGAAGATCTTGACTTGTTTTGCGGTCGTGGGCTGGCGCCACTCCTGGACTGCCGCGATCTTGTCTGGGTCCGTCTTGATGCCCTCGGCACTCATAACGAACCCCAGGAATTCCATTTCTGTGGCATCGATGGAGCACTTGGAAGCTTTCAACTTCAGGTTGGCAGCGCGGAGGGTGGATAAAACAGTAATAAGTAAGGAGACGAGTTATGCAAAGCTGTGGGTGGCGACCATGATGTCGTCATTGTAAAAGCTCACATTAGGAATGCCGCACAGGGTGGAATCCATGACGCACTAGAATGTTGCGCTGACGTTGCGGAGGCCAAAGGGCATGTGGGTGAAGGCATAGAGCCCCCTCGGCGTGACAAAAGCAGTCTTGGCAATGGAATCTGGATGCATGGGCACAGCATGGAAAGCTGCTTTGACGTCGAGCTTTGCAAACCATCCGCGACCTTTCTGTCGTTCTTGAATTTCAACGATGAGAGGCATGGGGTAGGCGTCTTCTTCCGTGACCCGGTTGAGGTGGCAAAAGTCAACGCAGAACCTCTTGGATCCATCAGGCTTGCCGACAATGACTAGGTTGGCGCGCCAGGGGCTCACTATGGGAACGATCACTCCTTGCGCTTTTAATTCCGCAAGACCCTCGGTGATAATGTGTTCCTGGTCTGGGAGTATGCGGCAAACCTTTTGCTTGGTGGGGGAAGCTTTCTCGGTAGAGATGACATGGAAAGCATCAACGGCCCCGAGGTCCGTTGGTGATCCAGTAAAGATGTCCCCAAAAGAGTCGAGCAGGTCGCACAAGTCCTGTTTCTACGGAGGGGAGAGACGAGGGTGTAGTATGTGGTCCCAGTGAGGGGGCAGTGGCGGAGACTCGGTGCGGATGGGGTAGAATTCCTCTTCCTCATGGAGGGACAAGCCTTGGCCAAATACCTGTTCCCCCCGCTGCCATAACCCCAGAAGGTTGTTATGCTTGCCTGGTGTTGCCGAGTCCATAGTCAACTGTTGCCATTCCGCGGGTGGCACAAGTTTTGCATCAAGCGTGGCTTCCTCGGGTGCAGGAGCCTGCTGGGAACGAGTCTATGAATCCTCCTGTGCAGCATCGGAGAGGGAGAAGGGCACGCCACCGGCAACAGGCACAGTCACCCGGTCCCCGACCGTGATTAGGGCATACTCCTTGGAGCCGATCGCAAACGTGAGCTGCATAAAGCCAGGGGAGAACAACAGGTTGGCCTGCCGCAAAAGGAGGTAATCCATGCCAAGGAGGACGTCATATGTTCGGGCCTGGGTGACGTGGGCGTCCACTGGCTCATGGATGGAGCCTACTTGCAAGGGAAGTCCTTGTATTTCTCCATCCCCGTAGTCCAGTCCTCCGGCGGCGTTGCTGAATAGCCGCCGTGTGGGGAGGCTACGATCCGTCCATCCAACTACGCACAGTACGCAGAGGGCAACCGTGGTATGGGTGGCCCTAGTGTCGATGATTGCTAGGAACTTCCGCCCACATATCCAGACCACACAACAAGTGACTTCGTAGTGTTGATCGTCGCGGCGGGGTGGTTCTAGGGGCTGCGATGCCCAACCCCATTTGAGTTCCTCAGTGCCCAAGGAAGGTGATGCTTCCGCTACTATCCGTCGCGTGTTTTGGGTGCCATGCGCTGGTGTGCTACATGTGAGGGAGATACCAACAGCTTGGAGGCGTTGGTTGGCTCTGGTAAACTCCTCTTTGAGCCGCGGAGCCAGCTTGGGGTGGAGACGAAGGAAGTCAAAGAAGTTCACGGATGCAATAGGAGTGGTGAAGAGCTTTTCCACAGGGTCTGTGTGGTCTATTTCAGTGATAGGGGTAGTCGGGGTAGTTGTGACAGCTGGATTCTTTGCTTGTGCGGGATCTGCTGTGCGGCGCTTCTCAGGGGGTCGCACAAAACGGAGTGCAACGGCATCCTGCAACCGGGCCTCTATGGCTTCTGCCTTCCGCCAGATGTCTCTCTAGACTTGCGCGGCTTCCTATAGGTCCCATCCACGGATTTTGAGCTGTCAAGCTCGTCTGATGAGTTCCGTCTCCTCAAGGGTGGGGGCTACCTCTGTAGTTTCATCCTCCGCCATGGGTAAACCCAACTTGACATTACGGGCACCGGCCATGCGATTTAGTGGCGGGTTCGGAAAAATGCCCTGGCCTGTTCCCTGATCCGCATGAGCCTGCCCAAGAGGGGGCAGATTCATTTGCTGCTGCTGTTCCTATTGATGCTACGGCTGTTGACCGTGCCATGGCTGGTTGTAGTATTGATGCCAGTGCTGGACCATGGGATCTGGCTGGACGGTGTCTGGGCGCGGAGCTTCTTGACGGCGACGAGGGCAATCTCGGGCAATGTGTTCCAGGCTCTAGCAGGTGTAGCAAGCCTTGGGCTTCTAAGGTGGAGGCTGGCTTTATGAGGCGGGTGGTGCGTGGGTCTCTCCTCTTTGATGCCAGCGAGTAGATTGCTGACAAGTGAATACTGCCGTGGCATCTTGCACTGCAACCTGGAGAGAGCAGTAACGAGTAGCAATCATGAGACTGTTCACCTCGCCAGGGAGTGCGCAGATCACGTTCTGTGGGAAAACCCAGAGCGGAAGGCCTTCTCCTTGCGGGTTTTTTGCCTCGGAAGCCCAGGTGAGGAACTGGTCCATGATTCTGCGAATGTCATCGTCCTTGCGCATAACCTCCTTTTCCATCCTCTGCAAGGCCTCCTTCCTTGTCAGGTGCTTTAAATAGTTAAAAAGAGAGTTGCCAAAGTCCTTGGCGGATGTTAATGGTGCGCTTGCATTGTACCAGTCGGCCGCAGCTCCTTGGAGGTAAAATTTTGCACTAGCAAGGCAGAGGTCAGGTGGGATCCAGCCAATTCTGGCGTAGAGTGTAATCTGCTTCAGCCAGATCAAAGGATCCTCCTCAGGGGCGCCCTTGAAGGTGTCCAGCCGTGGCAGATTTGTGAGCTTGGAGCGGATGTACTACACATCAGGTACAGTAATTCGGTTAGTCCTCAACGCAGTCGTAGCAATCGAAGGGGGGAGATTGACTGGCTGGGCCGCGGAGTATCCCGCATAGTGGATCTGCATCAAAGGTTGCCCCGCGGGCATGTGGGAGCCTCGATACGTGTGTGACTGGTGCATGTACCAGGAATAAGGAGCTGGCAGTGAGGTGGTGTAAGGTGTTGAGAAGTACGTCATCCCAAGGGCCGGGGCCGGAGGTTCCTGTGCATACGATGCCATCAGCTGAGGCATCCAATATGCCTCTGTGGTGGGGACCGCAGCAGCACTGGTAACCGCAAACGGAGAGAGGGAGAGAGGGAGAGACAATTGTTTGGGAACCCTATGTATTGACTAGAAGTACATAGTGGCACGGTGTGGCTACTATGCACACCCAACAACCAAACTAGGCATATATCAGTGACCATAACCAAAGAATTTCCGTATGTGTGGTCAAGGTTCACAACCCATAACACGAGTTACAAATGGTCAGAGGGGAGAACAATGGTCTCGGAATATTAGTTTTCAATTAGCAAGTACAACGACCTTGAAGAAGTTGTAGCACGGTGTGGCTACTATGCACAATGACTAACCAAAGTAGGCATATGTACTGCCTTTAGCCATAGAAATCCGTTCTCTGTGGTCAACGTTGAAAACTCACAATACAAGTCACAAATGGTCAGAGGGGGGAAACAATGGTTTGGGAACACCATGTATCAACTAGCAGGCACAAGGACATTCAATCATTAGTGGCAGTGTGTGGCTACCATGTACAATGACCAACCAAAGTAGGCATGTGTCACTGACCACGACCAAAGAATGTCACTATGTGTGGTCAACTCTGACAATTCATAACACGAGTCATAAATGGTCAGAGGGGAAAACAATGGTTTGTGAATACTAGTTATCGATTAGCAAGTACAAAGACATTCAATATGTAGTCGCACAGTGTGGCTACCCTGCACAGTGACCATCCAAAGTATGCATATGTCATTGACCATGACCAAACAATTTCACTTCATGTGGTCAATGTTGACAACTCACGGCAAGAGTCACAGATAGTCAGAGGGGGTAAAAATGGTTTGGGAACACTGGCTATCAACTACAGAGCACAAAGACCTACAATACGTAGTGACACGGCGTAGCAACCATGTACAGTGACAATCCAAAGTAGGCATATGCCCTTAACCATGACCAGAATAACTTCATAGTGTGTGGTCAACGTTGAAAACTCATAACACGAGTCACAAATCTTCAGAGTGGGAAACAATGGATTGGGAACACTAGTTCTCAATTAGCAAGTACAAAGACCTTCAACATGTACTGGCACGGTGTGGCTAGCGTGCATAGTGACCAACCAAAGGATGCATATGTCACTGACTATGACCAAAGAAATCCACTATGTGTGGTCAACATTGACAACTCATAACACAAGTAAAAAATGGTCAGAGGGAGAGAAGATGGTTTGGGAACCCTATGTATCGCCTACAAATACGTAGTGGCACGGTGTGGCTGCTATGCACACCGAACAACCAAACTAGGCATATGTCACTGACCATGACCATATAGTTTTAGTATGGGTGGTCAACGTTCACAACCCATAACACGAGTCATAAATGGTAAGAGGGGAAACACTGGTTTCAAAACATTCTTTTTCAACTAGCAAGTACAACGAATTTCACTAAGTAGTAGCACGGTGTGGCTACCATGCACAGTGACCGACCAAAGTAGGCATATGTACTGCCTTCGACCAAAGAAATCCGTTATGTGTGGTCATAGTTGAAAACTAATAATACGAGTCACAAATGGTCAGAGGAGGAAACAACGGTTTGGGAACACCAGGTATCAACAATCAAACACGGGGACCTTCCATGAGAAGTGGCACGCTGTGGCTACCATGTACAATGACCAACCAAAGTAGGTATGTGTCACTGACCATGACCAGAGAATGTCACTATGTGTGGTCAACTTTGACAACTCATATATGAGTCACAAATGGTCAAAGGGGGATACAATGGTTTGTGAATACTAGTTATCCATTAGCAAGTACACGGACCTTCAATATGTATTGGCACAGTGTGGCTACCATGCACAGTTACCAACCAAAGTATGCATATGCCACTGTTCATGACAAAAGAATTCTACTTCATGTGGTCAACGTTAACAACTCATGACAAGAGTCACGAGTAGTCAGAGGGGGTAATAATGGTTCAGGAACACTGGCTATCATCTAGAAAGAACAAAGACCTTCAGTACATAGTGGCACGGCGTGGCCACCATGTAGAATGACAAACCAAAGTAGGCATATGCCATTAACCATGACCAAAAGAATTCCACAGTGTGTAGTCAACGTTGAAAACTAAGAACGCGAGTCACAAATGGTCACAGGGGGAAACAATGGGTTGGAAACACTAGTTATCATCTAGCAAGAATAGAGACCTTCAAAAAGTAGTGGCACGGCGTAGCTAGCGTGCAAAGTGACCAACCAAAGGATGCATATGTCACTGACTATGACCGAAGAAGTCCATTATGTTTTGTCAACATTGACAGCTCATAGCACGAGTCACAATTGGTCAAAGAAAGGGACAAAGGGTTTGGGAACCCTATGTATTGACTAGAAAGGACAAAGAGCTTCAATATGTTGTGGCATGGTGTGGCTACTATGCACAACAAACAACCAAACTATGCATATGTCACTTACCATGACCAAAGAATTTCAGTATGGGTGGTCAACATTCACAACCCATAACACGAGTGACAAATGGTCAGAGGGGGAAACAACGGTTTCAGAATATTGTTTTTCAATTAGCAAGTACAACGACCTTCAAGAAGTAGTACCACGGTATGGCTATCATGCACAATGACTGACCAAAGTAGGCATATGAATTGCCTTTTACCATAGAAATCCGTTCTCTGTGGTCAACGTTGACAACTCATAATACAAGTCACAAATGGTCAGAGGGGAAGACAATAGTTTGGGGACACCGCATATCAACTAGCAAGCAAAAGGACATTGAATCATTACTGGCACATTTGGCCACCATGTACAATGACCAGCCAAAGTAGGCATGTGTCACTGACCATGACCAAAGAATGTCATTTTGTGTGGTCACCTTTGACAACTTACAACATGAGTCACAAATGGTCAGAGGGGAAAACAATGGTTTGTGAATACTAGTTATCAATTAGCAAGTACAAACACATTCAATATGTAGTGGCACAGTGCGGCTACCATGCACAGTAACCAACCAAAGTATGCATATGTCACTGACCATGACCAAAGAGTTTCACTTCCTGTGGTCAACGTTGACAACTCAAAACAAGAGTCACAGGTAGTCAGCGGGGGTAACAATGGTTTGGGAACACTGGCTATCAACTACAAAGCACAAAGACCTGCAGTTGTAGTGACACGGCGTGGAAACCATGTACAGTGACAAACCAAAGAAGGCATATGCCATTAACGATGACCAAAAGAATTGCACAGTATGTGGTCAACGTTGAAAACTCATAACACGAGTCACAAATTGTCACAGTGGGAAACAATGGGTTGGGAACACTAGTTCTCAACTAGCAAGTGCAAAGACCTTCAACATGCAGTGGAACAGTGTGGCTAGCGTGCATAGTGACCAACCAAAGGATGCATTTGTCACTGACTACGACCAAAGAAATCCACTATGTTTGGTCAACATTCACAACTGATAACACGAGTAAAAAATGATTAGAGGGAGAGACAATGGTTTGGGAACCCTATGTATCGACTACAAATATGTAGTGGCACGGTGTGGCTGCTATGCACACCAAACAACCAAACTAGGCATATCTCACTGAACATGACCGAAGAATTTCAGTATGGGTGGTCCACGTTCACAACGAATAACACGAGTCATAAATGGTCAGAGGGGGAAACAATGGTTCGGAATATTGTTTTTCAACTAGCAAGTACAACGACTTTCAATAAGTAGTAGCACCGTGTGGCTACCATGCAAAGTGACCGACCAAAGTAGGCATATGTACTGCCCTTAACCAAAGAAATCCGCTATGTGTGGTCAACGATGAAAACTCATAATTCGAGTCACAAATGGTCAGAGGAGGAAACAATGGTTTGGAACACCAGGTATCAACTAGCAAGCACGGGAACCTTCAATAAGAAGTGGCATGGTGTGGCCACCATGTCCAATGACCAACCAAAGTAGGTATGTGTCACTGACCATGACCAAAGAATGTCCCTATGTGTGGTCAACTTTGACAACTCATACATAAGTCACAAATGGTCAGAGGGGGAGACAATGGTTTGCAAATACCTTTTATTGATTAGCAAGTACACGAAACTTCAATTTGTAGTGGCACAGTGTGGGTACCGTGCACAGTGACCAACCAAAGTATGCATATGTCACTGTTCATGACCAAAGAATTTCACTTCATGTGGTCAATGTTGACAACTCACAACAAGAGTCACGGATAGTCAGAGGGGGTGATAATGGTTCAGGAACACTGCCTATCAACTAGAAAGCACAAAGACATTCAGTACGTAGTGACACGGCGTGACAACCATGTACAGTGACAAACCAAAGTAGGCATATGCCACTAACCATGACCAAAAGAATTTCACATTGCGTGGTCAACGTTGAAAACTAATAACGCGATTCACAAATGGTCAGAGGGGGAAACAATGGGTTGGGAATATTATTTATCAACTAACAAGTACAAATACCTTCAATAAGCAGTGGCATGGTGTGGCTAGCGTGCACAGTGTCTAACCAAAAGATGCATACGTCGCTGACTATGACCAAAGAAGTCCACTATGTGTGGTCAACATTGACAACTCATAGCACGAGTCACAAATGGTTAGAGGGAGAGACAAAGGGTTTGGGAACCCTATGTATGGACTAGAAAGGACTAAGAACTTCAATACGTAGTGGCATGGTATGGCTACTATGAACACCGAACAACCAAACTAGGCATATGTCACTTACCACGACCAAAGAATTTCAGTATGGGTGGTCAACGTTCACAATCCATAACATGAGTGGCAAATGGTCAAAGGGGGAAACAATGGTTTTGGATTATTAGTTTTCAACTAGCAAGTACAACGACATTCAATAAGTAGTAGCACGGTGTGGCTATCATGCACAATGACCAACCAAAGTAGGTATTTGTACTGCCTTTGACCAAAGAAATCTGTTGTGTGTGGTCAATGTTGACAACTCATGACAGGAGTCACAAATGGTCAGAGGGGGAAACAAAGACTTGGGAACACCAGGTATTAACTAGCGAGCACATGGACCTTCAAGAAGTAGTGGCACGGTGTGGCTATCATGTACAATGACCAACCAAAGTAGGCATGTGTCACTGACCATGACCAAAGAATGTTACTATGTGGTCAACTTTGACAGCTCATAACACGAGTCACAAATGGTTAGAGAGGGAAACAATGCTTTGTGAATACTAGTTATTGATAAGCAAGTACAAAGACCTTCAATATGCAGTGGCACAGTGTGGCTACCATGCGTAGTGACCAACCAAAGTATGCATATGTCTCTGACCATGACAAAAGAATTTCACTTCATGTGGTCAACGTTGACAACTCAAAACAAGAGTCACAGATAGTGAGAGGGGGTAACAATGGTTTAGGAACACTGGCTATCAAATAGAAAGTTAGCATACCTTCAGCACATAGTGAATCGGCGTGGCAACCATGTACAGTGACAAACCAAAGTAGGCGTATGCCACTAACCACGACCAAAACAATTTCACTGTGTGTGGTCAACATTGAAAACTCATAACACGAGTCACTAATGGTCAGAGGGGGAAACATGTTAAATGTTTCTGCCCCTTGTTCAGTGTTGTAGGACGGATCAGGAATGCTCTGCCCCTTGTGGAGGTATGACCCCTAGATCCGTTGTAGTGTGACTCAACTATGCTCTGTCTCTTGTGAGATATGACCTGTGAGTACACCATGTGGGTGAGTGGTTGCCCTGGCCATTTTGTTGATTTGGCCAAGTGAGAGGTCATGAGTTCGATCCTCGCCCCATGCATATCTTGTTTGTTGTGGAAGCTTCCAAGAAAGAAAGTCCGTAGCTTCTTGGACGCTACATGGTTGGTCTGTCACCTTGACACTTGGATGCTTATGTGTCAAGCTCACAGTGCAAGTCTATTGGTGAC
>SZWC01031050.1:0-23217 GCA_023375785.1 Penium margaritaceum | reverse complement strand
ACCATATACCCACAGAATTCTCGATATCTACCGCCATATCCACGTTTCGCACATTAATCACGCCATATCCAATTTCGGAAGTTTTCGCTTCTTTATTAACGCTATATCCAGCGAGCACGCAAAAAAAAAAGCTGTATCCGAATGTACACGCTATGTTGACGCCGCATGCCATCCAGCGACAACATGCTGACGTCGTCAACATGAGAGAAAAATCACAAACCCCTCTATTGAGGGGTTTGCGACTTTTATCACAAAGGTTCGCGATATTTTTGAGTGGGGGGTCCGAAACACCTCATGCGTTGAAAGGGAACCTGCTGGGCCCCGCGGTAGCGGGGCCCAGCAGGAGCCCGCGCAAAAATAAAACCCTAAACCCCGAGTGTAATTTGGGGTAGGGTTTGAAAGTGGTTTGGATGGATAAAAAAGGGGTTTGCATCTCCGAAAAAAAATTTGAAAAAGGCGTTTTCGCTCGATCGGGATTCTCGCGCGAGGGAGGGGGGGGGAGGGAAGCGACGGGGGTGACACATCACCCCCCTCGCTTCGCTCGATCGGCGACTTCAGTCGCCGATCAGGCATGGCCATGCAATGGGCACGGCGTGGTTTTTTTTTAACTTTTTGGATATGGGCGTGGTTATTATTTAACTCGCGGATATGGCAGGGTTATGTTCATGCTTGCGCGGATATATGAGACATTTCGCCCAAAATCCATGTTTGTTTTATTTTACATTTTTCTCAACTTTATACCCGCGTTTGATGTACAAACAAATGAAAAACCCACCCCCTAATTACACCTGGGGTTTTAGGGTTTATTTTTGCGCGGGCACCTGTTGGGCCCCGCGGCAGCGGGGCCCAGGAGGTCCCCCTTTTAACTCATGGGGAGTCTCGGATCCCCCAAGCAAACTTCTTACAAACCACTTACGAAAAATCACAAACCCTTTTACTAACGAGTTTGTGATCATTGGGTAAAAAATGTGACGTCAGCATGTCGACGCCGCATCCATGCAACGTCGACATGCTCTCTTTTGACAAACGAGAGGGGTATATTGTTTATTTTTTACGCCTGCAAACTCGCGTCCGTGTCGAAGGGGCGAATCAGGCTTTTTGTTCCGACGGAGGGGCGGATCAGGCTTATTGTTCCGAGCGAGGGGGGGATCAGGCTTATTGTTCCGAACGATGGGTATATGGTCATTCCGCCCAATATGAAAGCGCCGCCAGAAATCGTGACTTCCACTCAAAAATACCTACGCTCGCTTCATGGGCAACAAATCCCCTAGACGACTTCCCACAACCAACGAAACCCCTCTCATCGGTGAAACACCCAGCATAACGCGGACGAATGAGGGATGAAGTAGAAAGTATTTTGAGGAATTAAGACAGTTGGATGATTTTATTTAGCATTAAGTGTACTTCGATGAAAAGTGTTGGAACTATCGAGCGCATACATTCAGGTTGCAGCATACTTGGCATCTTCGGCGCTAGAATCGCGCAACGCGTGCGACACCGCGCCATGACAGGTCGCTTCGAGAAAATCCACCGAGAAATCAGGGGGTTTCAAGAATATCGAGGTGTGTCTTTCTGAAAGTCAAGCGCCGTCAAGAAGCCGACCGAAAATTATTGAAACATCGATCCAGTTCGTGATAGTTCTGTCCAACCTTTTGGAAAGTGGTTGATCCTGTTGGAACTTACTGTAACGGAACACCGGATGTCGGGGTAGGTGGCCAAAATGCCTTTGGCCGGTCCAAGTGAAAATTCTGAGGTCTATGCGCGGTGGGCCACGAATGTAGTTACATGAATGTCCATGCGCAGAGTTTAGGGACTCGTGTACGTTAAGGGCGTAACACTTCCCCCCTTTTGGCCGCAATGCCCCGGCGTGTTGCAAGACGTAGGCCGATGCCGGCTCAAACAACAGTCGATATGATGATCGACGTCCAGTAGGTTGTCGTACGACTCCCAGCTGTTATGCAAAGATTTATAGTCCTGCCACTTGACCAAATACTTCGTAGCTTTTCCACAGTGGCAGTGTCTCAAAATATCTTCGACGGTGTACTCCGTGCCCTCGTCTGCTTCGATATGAGGTGGTGGAGGCACATCTTTGCCGGGGAAGTGCTCGAAGCGGTCCCGATAGAGTTTCACTCTGCTCAAGTGGAACACTGGTTGGGTAGCCATGTTTTCCGGTGGTTTAAGTTTTGCAACAACAGGTGTTCGCATCTCCTTGTTCCCAAACAGCCCCAACAACTAAAATGCAGCTTGGCACAGACATGTGCGCAGCTCAGTAGGACGTGATCACCGATATAGAACTTGGTGTCCGTCCGATGCTTGTCGGCTGCTCGCTTGATAATGGCTTGTGTTTTGGTCAGTGTTCGGCGAGTCTCATCCCAAATACTCTCAAAATCTCGCTGTTGGATGTCGACTGTCGATATGTTGCTCAACTTCGAAAACCTGTCGGAGTTGAGGGGAGTTTGCCAATAACCACCTCGAAATGAATCTTTCCAGAAGCCGCTGATGTTTCGAAGTTGCATGAAAATCTCGATAATCGGTAGCTTGACCGCCCAGTCAGTGCCATGTGGCTTGCATAGAGTTCGAAGTTGTTGCTCAAGCGCCTGATTGGTGCGCTTAGTTCGACCGTCAGCCTGGGAATGGAATGTCGCCGATGGCTGGATCCGACTGGCGCACCGAGCCATCAGCTCCCACCATAATATGTTCGTGATTTGCCCATCCCTGTCGTTGGCAATGGAGGAGGTAACGTCGTGTATTCGGAAGATGTCATTGAGGAACAATCACACTATTCCCTCAGCGGTGAACATGGCTGCCCAATGGATGAAGTGAGACATCTTGAAGAACCGGTCAACCACCACAATTATTGTATCAAACCCTTCCAACGTGATGGGCAAACCCGTCACGAAGTCCACGGAGGTGTTTGATCATGGTTCTTTGGGTAGCGGTAGCTATTGAAGCAAACCCGGGGGTTTGGTTTTTCTCGACTTATGACATTCACATACGTCATAGCTCTTGTAGTATTTTGTGACGTCGGTTTGTATCCTATCCCACCAATAGTACTTTGCACTCCTCCAGTAGCATGTGACAAAGTGCGTCGCTCGGGGGTACGACAACTGGACGTGTGAATCGTCTCCACCGGTAGGGGTCATCAAACCAAAACTTTGCTTTGTTGTACCTGTCAGACTCCTCGTAACCCTTCGTGACAAGGTACGGTCGTGTTTGTCGAGTAACATGCTGATCTCAACCATCAAGCCCGGTCCTCGACCGAGAGCATCCGTTGGATTTTTTTTTCTAGGTCGGTACTCGTTGTTGTAGTCGAGTTGGAAGGAACTCCATTCACCGATTTTGTTAATGGCTCAGATTTTTCCGAGTTGTAAGATACCTTACTAGAACTCACTTTCTTCCAAAATAATTCTATCAGTTCGCACATGCGCTCAACGTGCCTCCAATTTAACTCAGTTAAAATACCGGGATCATATGAGATATTACAGAACTCACAGTACAAAACTTGATAATTTTTAGATCACGTCGTGGTTCCAGTCTCTCTAATGCACATCATCGGCATGCTGTGATTCTACACGCTCATTAACTGCCCTCCGCGAGAGGTGTCCTTTCCAATTGAGCACACAACCACCTTCCGCAGCCAGCCGATAGATTGTGGCATGCATTCTCACAACTATTAGGCTCCTTAAGTCAAACGCTTAAACTTCGTGAATTGAAGTTGGAGCATTGGAACAAAAAGAGGACTACCTGGACTTGAACCGTGGGTCAAACAAAGTACTTGCTATTTTATCCGAGATAAGGATTGGCGACCACCCTAGTAATTTGAAAATGCCACTTTTTTGGTGAAAATAATAAGCAATAACTCGGTTTAAAAAATGGACGAAAGTGGACTGTACGGCATTTGAGTTTCTGGTGGACGGTGTGGACGACACATCGCCGGTATGCCAGATAGCATCGTCACGTAATGAGCACATTTATAACCACCAACATCTCCATTTTGTGCACCGCATAGTTCAGCTACAGACCGCACGGTTTTCTCGACATGTTTGCGACCGGTTGTTCTGTACTGCCGTTGTCTTGGAGGAGAACGGCTCAGATTGCTTGATTGGACGTGTCAGTGGCCATGATGAAGTCCACCATTGGATCCAAGAATCAAAAGGCTGGCATCGAGGTCAGATCGGTTTTCAAAGAGTTGAAATTTTTTGTTCACTATTCCCCCAACTCCACTTGGTGGTTTTACAAGGGAGATCGGAGAGAGGGGCTGACACTTGAGCGTCGTTCTTTAGGAATTAACAGAAGTAGTTACAAAAAACCAAAAATACCTTGACATCCCCAACGTTGATAGACGTTGGTCAATCTGCGTCTGCTTCCACCTTCTTTGGGTCCATGGTGATCCGTCCGCCGCCATTTATGTGGCCCAAGAACTTGATTAAATGACAACCGAAGTCACACTTTGAGAGTTTTCCGTAGAATTTCTCTCTTTATCAAATCTCAAGATCTTTTTGGAGATGTCCACCGTACTCCTTCACGATGCGAACGTACACCTGGGTGTCGTCAAGATACACGATGATTAAGTTATTGAGGTACGGCCAGAAAATAATGTTCATGGTTGCCATAAATGTTGCAGGGGCGTTCCTGAGTCAGAGTGACCTCGACGTGCTCGTATCTAGTGTGGAATACCACCTTCTTGATGTCCTCATCAGGAACGCGGATGATAATAATCACTGTGAAGGTCAATGTTGGTGAAAATTCTCTATCCATGGAGTCGGTCAAAAAGTTTGTGTGCTCGTGGAAGTTGATAACGGTTCTTAATGGTGATGTTGTTTAGTGTTCTATAGTCCATGCACATCCGCACAATGCCAGTTTTTTTCTTTTTCACAAAAAGTACAGATGCTACGTATGGTGAAGTGGTTGGCCGGATGAACAAGTAGGGCACAAGGAGGGCGCAATAAGGGCGCAACTAGGGCGCAACTAGGGCCCAAGTAGGGTGCAAGTAGGGCGCAACTAGGGCACAAATAGGGCGCAAGTAGGACGCAAATAGGGCGCAAGTAGGTCACAAGTTGGGTGCAATTGGGACACAACTAGGGTACAACTAGGGCGCAAGGAGGACACAAGTAGGACGCAAGTAGGGTGCAACTAGGGCATAACTAGGACGTAACTAAGATGCAATTAGGGCGCAAATAGGCCGCAACTAGGGCGCAACTAGAGTGCAACTAGGGCGTAAATAGGGCACAAGGAGGGTGGGATTAGAGCGTAACAAGGGTGCAACTAGGGCGCAACTAGGACGTAGCTAGTGCCCAACTGAGGTGCAACTAGGGCGCAACTAGGGCGCAAGTAGGACGCAACTAGGGCACAAGTATGGCACAACTAGCGTACTTGTAGGGTGCAAGTAGGATGCAACTAGGGTGTAACTAAGGTGCAACTAGGGCACAACTAGGGCATAGCTAGTACCGAAGTGAGGCGCAAGAAGGGTGCAACTAGTGTGCAAGTAGGGCGCAATTAGAGCGAAACAAGGACGTAAGAAGGGCACAACTAGGACGCAACTAGGGCACACTAGGGTGCAATTAGGGTGCAATTAGGACGCAACTAAGGCATAACTAGGGCCCAACTAGGGCGTAATTTGGACGCAAGTAGGACGTAAATAGGGTGAAACTAGGGCGCAACTAGGGTGCAAGTAGGTGCAAGTAGGACACAACTAGGACGCAACTAGGACGCAACTAGGGTGTAAGTAGGATGCAAGTAGGGAGCAACTAGGGCGCAACTAGGGCGCAACTAGAGTGCAACTAGGGCGCAAATAGGGCGCAAGTAGGGCGCAAGTGTGGCATAACTAGGACAGAACTAGGGCGCAACAAGGGCGCAACTAGGGCGCAACTGGGGCGCAACTAGGGTGCAACTACGACGTAGCTAGTGTCCAACTGAGGCGCAACTAGAGCACAACTAAGGCGCAAGTTGGGCGCAACTATGGTGCAAGTAGGGCGCAACTAGGGTGCAAGTAGGGCGCAAGTAGGGCGCAACTAGGGCACAACCAGTGCACAACTAGGGCCCAACTAGGGCGTAGTGCCCAAATGTGACGTAACCAGGACGCATCTACGGCGCAAGTTGGACGTAGCTAGGGCGCAAGTGGGGCGCAACCAGGGCTCAACTAGGGTGTGTAGGATGCAAATACTGTGCAAGAAGAGTGCAACTAGGGTGAAACTAGGGCACAACTAAGGCGCAGGTAGGACACAAGTAGGCCGCAAGTACGACGCAACTAGGGCTCAAGTAGGACTCAAGTAGGGCACAATTAGGATACAAGTAGGGCGCAAGTAGGGCACAAGTAAGGTTCAACTAGGGGGCAACTAGGGTGTAGCTAGTGCCCAACTGAGCCATAACTAGGGTGCAACTAGGGCACAAGTAGGGCGCAACTAGAGCACAAGTAGGACGCAACTAGGGCGCAACTAGGGTGCAACTGTGGCGCAACTGAGGTGCAAGTAAGACGCAAGTACGATGCAACAAGGGTACAACTAGGGCACAACTAGGGCACAAGTAGGGCATAAGTAGGACGAAAGTATGGTCCAACTAGGACTCAACTAGGGCACAACCAGGGTGCAAGTAGGGTGCAAGTAGGGCGCAAGTAGGGGGCAAGTAGGACGCAAGTAGGGTGCAACAAGGGTGCAAGTAGGGCATAACTTGGGCGCAAATAGGGTGTAGCTAGTGCCCAACTGATGCACAACTAGGGCGAAACTAGGGCGCAAGTCGGGCGCAACTAGGACGTAAGTAGGGCGCAATTTGGGTAGAACTAGGGTGCAACTTGGACGTAACTAGGGCGTAGCTAGTATCCAACTTAGGCGCAACTAGGGTACAACTAGGGCGCAAGTTGGACGCAACTAGGGTGCAAGTAGGGTGCAACTAGGGCGCAACTTTGGCGCAACTAGGGCGCAGCTAGGGCGCAAGTAGGACGTTACTAGGGTGCAACTAGGGCGCAACTAGGGTGCAAGTAGGGCACAAGTAGGGTACAAGTTGGACGCAACTAGGGCGCAACTAGGGCGTAACTAGGACGCAAGTAGGGTGCAAGTAGAGCTCAAGTAGGGTGCAACTAGGTTGCAACTAGAGTGTAAGTAAAGAGAAAGTAGGGCGCAACTAGGGTGCAACTAGGGTGCAACTAGGGCGCAACTAGGGTGCAACTAGGACGCAGCTAGGGCATAGCTAGTACCCAACTTAGGAGCAACTAGGGTGCAACTAGGGCACAACTAGGGTGCATGTAGGGTGCAAGTAGGGGACAAGTAGGGCGCAAGTAGGACACAACTAGGGCAAAACTAGGGTGCAACTGAGGCGTAGCTAGTGCCCAACTGAGGCGTAACTAGGGCGCAACTAGGCTGCAACTAGGACGCAACTAGGATGCATCTAGGATGCAAGTAGGGCACAAGTACGGTTCAAGTAGGGCACACGTAGGACACAAGTAGGGCGCAACTAGGGTGAAACTAGGGTGTAGGTAGTGCCCAAAGGAGGTGCAACTAAGGTGCAACTAGGACGTAACTAGGGCACAACTAGGGCGTAACTAGGGTGCAAGTAGGAAGTAACTAGGACATAAGTAGGGCGCAAGTAGGGGGAAAGTAAGGAAAAAGTAAGGTGCAACTAGGGTGCAAGTAGGGCGCAAGTAGGACGCAACTAGAACGCAAATAGGGTGCAACTAGGGCATAACAAGGGCACAACTAGGACGCTAGTAGGACGGAAGTAGGGTGCAACTAGGGTACAACTAGGGCGTAACTAGGGCGCAACTGGGGCATAAGTAGGGCAGAAGGAGGGCACAAGGAGGGCGCAACTAGGGTACAACTAGGGTGCAACTAGGGTACAAGTAGGGCGCAACTAGAGCGCAACTTGGGCGCAACTAGGGCGCAACTAGGGCGCAAGTAGGGCACAATTAGGGCGCAACTAGAGCGTAACTAGGGCAAAACTAGGGCATAGCTAGTGCCCAACTAAGGTGCAAGTAGGGCGCAACTAGGGTGCAAGTTAGGCGTAACTAGGCCATAACTAGGGTGCAATTAGGGCGCAAGTAGGGCGCAAGTAGGGCACAATTAGAGCATAATTAGTGTGCAACTAGGACACAACTAGGACGTAGCTAGTTCCCAAATCAGCCGCAACTAGGGCGCAACTAGGACACAACTAGGGCGCAACTAGGGCGCAACTAGGACGCAACTAGGACACAAGTAGGGTGCAAGTAGGGCACAAGTAGGGCGCAATTAGACTCAACTAGGATGTAAGTAGGACGCAAGTAGGGCACAAGTAGGACACAACTAGGACGCAACTAGTGGGAAAGGAGGATGGAAGTGAGGCGCGAGTAGGGCAAACATAGGGTGCAAGAAGGGCACAACTAGGATGAAACTAGGGAGAAATTAGGGCGCAACTAGGGCACAATTAGGTTGCAAGTAGGGCACAACTAGGGTGCAACTAGGGGAAAACTAGGACTTTACCAGGGCCCAAGCAGGACATAAGTAGGGTGCAACTAGGACACAACTAGGGTGAAACTAGGGAACAAGAAGGGCGTAAGTAGGACACAAATAGGGTGCAACTAATGCCCATCTAGGATGCAACTTGGGCACAAGTAGGATGCAAGTAGGGCGCAAGCAGGGCACAACTAGGGCACAACTAGGGTAAAACCAGGGGGAAAGTAGGGTACAAGTAGGGCACAAGTAGGGCACAACTAGGGCGCAACTTGGGCGTAACTTTGGTGCGAGTAGGGCGCAAGGAGGGCGCAGCTAGGGTGTAACTAGGGCACAACTAGGGCGCAACTAAGACGCAACTAGGGCGATACTAGGGCGTAAGTAGTGGCCAACTGAGGTGCAACTAGGGCACAACTAGGGCGCAACTAGGACACAACTAGGGCGCAACGACCATGCACACTGACCAACCTAAGGAGGCATATGTCACAGACCATGACCAAAACATTTCACTATGGATGGCCAACATTGACACCTCGTAATAGGAGTCACAAATGGTCAAAGGGGGAAACAATGGTTTGGGAATACTAGTTATCGACTAGCAACAATAAGGACCTCTGATAAATACTGGCATGGCGTGGCTACCTTGCACAATGACCAACCAAAGTATGCACATGTCACTGACCATGACCAAAGAATTCCACTTTGTCTGGTCAATATTGAAAACTCATAACACGATTCACAAATGGGCAGATGGGGAAACAATGGTTTGGGAGAAGTAGGTATCGACCAGCAAGTGCAAACAAATTCGATAAGTAGTGGCACAGTGTGGCTACCATGCACTATAACTTACCAAAGTAGGCATATGTAACTGATCATGATCAAAGAATTTCACTATGTCTGGTCAATGTTGACAACTCATAATACGAGTCACAAATGGTCATTGGGGGAAAAAATGCTTTGGGAAAATTGGTTTTTAAGGAGCAAGTACAGAAACCTTCAATAAGTAGTGGCACGGTGTGGCTTCCATGCACAGTGACCAACCAAATTAGGCGTATGTCACTGACCATGACCAAGAGAATTTCACTATGTGTGGTCAACATTGCCAACTCATAGTATGATTCACAAATGGATAGAGGGTAGAACAATGGTTTTAGAAGACTAGATACCTATTAGCAATTACAATGACCTTCAATAAGAAGTGGCACAGCATGGCTACCATGCACAATGACCAACCAACGAAGGCATATGGCACTGACCATGACCAAAGAAATTCACTGCATGTGAAATGTTGAGAACTCATAATACGAGTCACAAATGGTCAGATGGGGAAAGAATGCTTTGGGAACACTAGGTATCGGCTAGCAAGTACAAAGACCTTCAATGCGTAGTGGCACTGTGTGGCTACCATGCACAATGACAAACCAAAGTGGGCATATGTCACTGCCCATGACCAAACAAATTCACTATTTGTGGTCAATGTTGAAAACTCATAATACGAGTTACAAATGGTCGGAGGGAAAAACCAATGGTTTGGGAAAACTAGTTGTTGACTAGAACGTACACAAAACTTCAATAAGTAGTGGCGCGGTGTGGCTACCATGCACATAACCAACCAAAGTAGGCATTTTTCACTGACCATGACCAAAGAATTTCACTATGGGTGGTCAACGTTGAAAAATCATTATACGAGTCACAAATAGTCCGAGGGGGAAAAATGGTTTGGGAAAACTAATTATCGACTAGCAAGTACAAAGAGCTTAAATAAGTAGTGGCACGGTCTGGCTACCATGCACTATGACCAACCAAAGGAGGCATATGTCACTGACCATGACCAAAGAATTCACTATGGGGGGTCAACGTTGACAACTCGTAGTACGAGTCACAAATGGTTAGAGGGGGAATATGTGGTTTGGGAATACTAGTTATCGGCTAGCAAATACAAAGACCTTCTATTGGTAGTGGGACGGTGTGGCTACCATGCACAATGACCAACCAAATTATGCATATGTCACTGATCATGACCAAAGAATTCCACTATGTGTGGTCATTGTTGACAACTCATATTACCAGTCACAAATGGTCAGAGGGGGAAACAATGGTTTGGGAAAACTAGGCATTGAAGAGCAAGTACATAGACTTAAAAAAAGTAGTGGCACGGTGTGGCTACCATGCACAATGACCTACCAAAGTAGGCATATGTTACTGATAATGACAAAAGAATTGCACTATGTGTGGTCAACATTGACAACTCATACTACGAGTCACAAATGGTCAGAGGGGGAAACAATGGTATGGAAATACTAGTTATCAACTGGCAAGTACAAAAACCTTCAATAGGTAGTGGTAGGATATGGCTACCATGCACAATGACCAACCAAATTAGGCGTATGTCACTGACCATGACCAAAAGAATTTCACTGTGTGTGGTCATCGTTGACACCTCACAATACAAGTCACAAATGGTCAGAGGGGGGAAAATGGTTTGGGACTACTACTTGTCGACAAGCAAGTATCTACCCTACTGATCTTTAATTTCTATTTTTTCAAATTTGCTATTTATGTGATCTTTACATTCATTGAAGGTTTTGGGTCATACAGTTATTTAGGTTGTTCTTTAACTTTTGTTGAACAAAAAAAGGGGATCCTTGAATTCGACGACGACCCTGTTCGACACCGCCAATTCAGGCGGCGACGGCGTGCGAGGCCAGTCTGACGAGGCGGCTTTCCGTTTTCTCGCGGAAATCTGCCTTGTCAGACTGGTACATCACTCATTCAAAGCACACAACCTGGGTGTTTGAGCCGGATGCGAGCAAAAATCTTCAAAAGGCTTGATCATAACACACACAATAACATGCACATGAAAATTTCTATGAAGTATAGGAGTGAACCCCGGTTCACTGAAATCTTAAAATATCACCCTAAAGAATTATTTAGCTGGTTTCGAACTAATTCGACTAGTTAACATTTTTGTTGAACAACAATGACCAAAAAATATTTAGTATCAAAATAAAAGATCAGTAGGGTAGACCTTCAATAAGTAGTGGCACGGCATGGCTACTATGCAAAATGACAAAAAAAAGTAGACATGTGTCACTGACCATGACCTAAGAATGCCAGTATGTATGGTCAACGATGACAACTCATAATACGATTCCCAAACGGCCAGAGGGGGAAAAAATGGTTTGGGAATACCAGTTATTGACTAGCAATTACAAATACCTTCAAGAAGTAATTGCATGGTATGGCTACCATGTACAATGACCAACCAAAGTAGGCATATGTCACTGACCATGACCATAGAATTTCACTATGTGTGGTCAACGTTGCCAACTCAGAGGGGGAAACATTGGTTTGAGAATACTAGTTATCTAGTTGCAAGTACAAAGACCTTCAATGATAAGTGGCACGGTGTGGCTACCTTACAAAATGACCAACCAAATAGGGCATATGTCACTAACCATGACCAAAGAATTTCACTGTGGATGGTCAACGTTGACAACTCATAATACGAGTCACAAAAAGTCAGAGGGGGAAGCAATGGTTTGGGAATACTAGTTATCGGCTAGCAGGTACAAAGACTTTCTATAAGTAGTGGCACAGTGTGGCTACCATGCACAATGACCAACCAAAGTATGCATATGTCACTGATCACGATCAAAGAATTCCACTATGTGTGGTCAATGTTGAGAACTCATATTACCAGTCACAAATGGTTGGAGGCCGAAACAATGGTTTGGGAAAACTAGGCATTGACTAGCAAGTACATAGAATTACAATAAGTAGTGGCATGGTGTGGCTACAATGCACAATGACCAACCAAAGTAGGCATATGTAACTGATCATGACCAAAGAATTTCACTATGTGTGGTCAACATTGACACCTCACAATACGAATCACAAATGGTCAGAGGGGGAAACAATGGTTTGGGGCTACTACTTGTCCACTAGCAAGTATATAGAAAATTAGTAAATAGTGGCACGGTGTGACTACTATGCACAATTACCAAACAAAGTAGGCATGTGTCACTGACCATGACCTAAGAATGCCTCTATGTATGGTCAACCATGACAACTCATACTACGAGTCCCAAACGGTCAGAAGGGGAAACAATGGTTTTGGAATAATAATTATTGACTAGCAATTACAGATACCTTATAGAAATAATTGCATGGTATGGATACCATGCACAATGACCAATGGAAGTAGGCATATGTCACTCACCATGACCATAGAATTTCACTATGTGTGGTCAACCTTGCCAACTCATAGTACGAGTCACAAATGGTCAGACGGGGAAACATTAGTTAAAAAATACTAGATAACCAGGAAAAACTCTCGCAAAACTCTACCACAACAATAGCACAACTCTGGTACAACTCTGGCACAACTCTGGCACAACTGTGGCACAACTCTGGCACAACTTTGGCACAACTCTGGCACAACTCTGGCACAACTCTGGCACAACTCCGGCACAAAACTGGCACAAATCTGGCACAAATCTGGCACAACTCTGGCACAACTCTGGCACAACTCTGGCACAACTCTGGCACAACTCTGGCACAACTCTGGCACAACTCTGGCACAACTCTGGCACAACTCTGGCACAATTCTGGCACAACTCTGGCACAACTCTGGCACAAATCTGGCACAACACTGGCACAACTCAGGCACAATTCTGGCACAACTCTGGCACAACTCTGGCACAAATCTGGCACAACACTGGCACAACTCAGGCACAATTCTGGCACAACTCTGGCACAACTCTGGCACAAATCTGGCACAACACTGGCACAACTCAGGCACAATTCTGGCACAACTCTGGCACAACTCTGGCACAAATCTGGCACAACACTGGCACAACTCAGGCACAATTCTGGCACAACTCTGGCACAACTCTGGCACAAATCTGGCACAACACTGGCACAACTCAGGCACAATTCTGGCACAACTCTGGCACAACTCTGGCACAAATCTGGCACAACACTGGCACAACTCAGGCACAATTCTGGCACAACTCTGGCACAACTCTGGCACAAATCTGGCACAACACTGGCACAACTCAGGCACAATTCTGGCACAACTCTGGCACAACTCTGGCACAAATCTGGCACAACACTGGCACAACTCAGGCACAATTCTGGCACAACTCTGGCACAACTCTGGCACAAATCTGGCACAACACTGGCACAACTCAGGCACAATTCTGGCACAACTCTGGCACAACTCTGGCACAAATCTGGCACAACACTGGCACAACTCAGGCACAATTCTGGCACAACTCTGGCACAACTCTGGCACAAATCTGGCACAACACTGGCACAACTCAGGCACAATTCTGGCACAACTCTGGCACAACTCTGGCACAAATCTGGCACAACACTGGCACAACTCAGGCACAATTCTGGCACAACTCTGGCACAACTCTGGCACAAATCTGGCACAACACTGGCACAACTCAGGCACAATTCTGGCACAACTCTGGCACAACTCTGGCACAAATCTGGCACAACACTGGCACAACTCAGGCACAATTCTGGCACAACTCTGGCACAACTCTGGCACAAATCTGGCACAACACTGGCACAACTCAGGCACAATTCTGGCACAACTCTGGCACAACTCTGGCACAAATCTGGCACAACACTGGCACAACTCAGGCACAATTCTGGCACAACTCTGGCACAACTCTGGCACAAGTCTAGCACAACTCTGGCACAACTCTGGCACAACTCGGCACAACTCAGTCATGACTCTGGCAGAACTCTGGCACAACTCTGGCAGAACTCTGGCACAACTCTGGTACAACTCTGGCACAACTCTAGCACAACTCTGGAATACTTCTGACACAACTCTGGCATAACTCTTGCAGAACTCTGGCACAACTCTGGCACAACTCTGGCACAACTCTGGCACAACTCTGGGACAACTCAAGCACAACTGTGGCACAACTGTGGCACAACTCTAGCACATCTTTGGCACAACTCTGGCACAACTCTGGAATAACTCTGGCACAACTCTGCCACAACTCCTGCACAGCTCTGGCATAACTAGGGCACAACTTTGGCAGAACTCTGGCACAAATCTGGCACAATTATGGCACACCTCTGGCACAACTCTGGAATAACTCTGGCACAACTCTGGCACAACTCTGGCACAACTCTGGCACAACTCTGGCACCACTCTGGGACAACTCTGGCACATCTGCGGGTAAACCCTGGCACAACTCTGGCACAACTCTGGCACAACTATGGCACAACCTTTGAATAATAATGGCACAACTCCCGCACAACTCTTGCACAACTCTGGCACAAATCTGGCACAACTCTGACACAACTCTGGCACAACTCTCGCACAACTCTGGCAAAACTGTGGTACAATTCTGGCACAACTCTGGCACAACTCTGGCACAACTCCGGCACAACTCTGGCACAACTTCGGCACAACTCTCGCACAACTCTGGCACAATTCTGGCACAACTCTAGCATAACTCTGGCACAACTCTGGCAGAACTCTGGCACAACTCTGGCACAACTCTGGCACAAGTCTGGCACAACTCTGGCACAACTCTGGCACAATCTTGCACAACACTGGAAGAGCTCCGGCACAACTCTTGCACAAATCTGGCACAACTCTGGAACAACTCTGGCACAACTTTGGCTCAAATCTGGCACAACTCTGGCACAACTCTGGCGTAACATTGGCACAACCCTGGCACAACTCTGGCAAAACTCTGGCACAACTCTAGCACAACTTTGGCACAAATCTGGCACAACTCTGGCACAACTCTGGCACAACCTTGGCACAACTCTGGTAAAACCCTGGCACAACTTTAGCACAACTATGGCACAACTATGGCAAAACTCTGACACAACTCTGACAGAACTATGGCACAACTCTGGCAATCCTCTGGAACAACTCTGGCTTAACTCTGGCACAACTCTGGAACAACCCTGGCACAACTATGGCAAAAATCTGGCACAACTCTGGCACAACTCCGGCACAACTCTGGCACAAACCTGGCACAACTCTGGCACAACTCTTGCACAACTCTGGCACAACTCCGGCACAACTCTGGCACAACTCTGGCACAACTCCGGCACAACTCTGGCACAACCCTGGCACAACTCTGGCAAAACTCTGGCATAACTCTAGTACAATTCTGGCACAACTCTGGCACAACTCTGGCAAAACTCTGGCACAACTCTACAACAATTCTGGCACAACTCCGGCACAACTCTGGCACAACCCTGGCACAACTCTGGCAAAACTCTGGCATAACTCTAGTACAATTCTGGCACAACTCTGGCACAACTCTGGCAAAACTCTGGCACAACTCTACAACAATTCTGGCACAACTCCGGCACAACTCTGGCACAACCCTGGCACAACTCTGGCAAAACTCTGGCATAACTCTAGTACAATTCTGGCACAACTCTGGCACAACTCTGGCAAAACTCTGGCACAACTCTACAACAATTCTGGCACAACTCCGGCACAACTCTGGCACAACCCTGGCACAACTCTGGCAAAACTCTGGCATAACTCTAGTACAATTCTGGCACAACTCTGGCACAACTCTGGCAAAACTCTGGCACAACTCTACAACAATTCTGGCACAACTCCGGCACAACTCTGGCACAACCCTGGCACAACTCTGGCAAAACTCTGGCATAACTCTAGTACAATTCTGGCACAACTCTGGCACAACTCTGGCAAAACTCTGGCACAACTCTACAACAATTCTGGCACAACTCCGGCACAACTCTGGCACAACCCTGGCACAACTCTGGCAAAACTCTGGCATAACTCTAGTACAATTCTGGCACAACTCTGGCACAACTCTGGCAAAACTCTGGCACAACTCTACAACAATTCTGGCACAACTCCGGCACAACTCTGGCACAACCCTGGCACAACTCTGGCAAAACTCTGGCATAACTCTAGTACAATTCTGGCACAACTCTGGCACAACTCTGGCAAAACTCTGGCACAACTCTACAACAATTCTGGCACAACTCCGGCACAACTCTGGCACAACCCTGGCACAACTCTGGCAAAACTCTGGCATAACTCTAGTACAATTCTGGCACAACTCTGGCACAACTCTGGCAAAACTCTGGCACAACTCTACAACAATTCTGGCACAACTCCGGCACAACTCTGGCACAACCCTGGCACAACTCTGGCAAAACTCTGGCATAACTCTAGTACAATTCTGGCACAACTCTGGCACAACTCTGGCAAAACTCTGGCACAACTCTACAACAATTCTGGCACAACTCCGGCACAACTCTGGCACAACCCTGGCACAACTCTGGCAAAACTCTGGCATAACTCTAGTACAATTCTGGCACAACTCTGGCACAACTCTGGCAAAACTCTGGCACAACTCTACAACAATTCTGGCACAACTCCGGCACAACTCTGGCACAACCCTGGCACAACTCTGGCAAAACTCTGGCATAACTCTAGTACAATTCTGGCACAACTCTGGCACAACTCTGGCAAAACTCTGGCACAACTCTACAACAATTCTGGCACAACTCCGGCACAACTCTGGCACAACCCTGGCACAACTCTGGCAAAACTCTGGCATAACTCTAGTACAATTCTGGCACAACTCTGGCACAACTCTGGCAAAACTCTGGCACAACTCTACAACAATTCTGGCACAACTCCGGCACAACTCTGGCACAACCCTGGCACAACTCTGGCAAAACTCTGGCATAACTCTAGTACAATTCTGGCACAACTCTGGCACAACTCTGGCAAAACTCTGGCACAACTCTACAACAATTCTGGCACAACTCCGGCACAACTCTGGCACAACCCTGGCACAACTCTGGCAAAACTCTGGCATAACTCTAGTACAATTCTGGCACAACTCTGGCACAACTCTGGCAAAACTCTGGCACAACTCTACAACAATTCTGGCACAACTCCGGCACAACTCTGGCACAACCCTGGCACAACTCTGGCAAAACTCTGGCATAACTCTAGTACAATTCTGGCACAACTCTGGCACAACTCTGGCAAAACTCTGGCACAACTCTACAACAATTCTGGCACAACTCCGGCACAACTCTGGCACAACCCTGGCACAACTCTGGCAAAACTCTGGCATAACTCTAGTACAATTCTGGCACAACTCTGGCACAACTCTGGCAAAACTCTGGCACAACTCTACAACAATTCTGGCACAACTCCGGCACAACTCTGGCACAACCCTGGCACAACTCTGGCAAAACTCTGGCATAACTCTAGTACAATTCTGGCACAACTCTGGCACAACTCTGGCACAACTCTGGCACAACTCTGGCACAACTCTGGCACAACTCTGGCACAACTCTGGCACAACTCTGGCACAACTCTGGCACAACTCTGGCACAACTCTGTGTCAGAAGAATGTAGATGCGGGAACAGCAGCAGCAGAAGCAGGCAGAAGCATTAGGACATGAAAGAGTACGTCACCAGAGTGACGCAGGCAAGAGCGGTTCGAGGAGTTAGCCGCGGGAGCTGATAGAGGCCGAGACGCGAGGTAGTCAAGGTGGGCAAGTTGATGTGAGAGAAAGCTGATGAGATGGTAGACAGTTGTTAGAGTAAAAGAGCTGAGCGAAGGAGCGAGAGTGACGGAGCGAAGGGATGTGAGGGGCTGGCGAAGACAGGAAATGCGAGGATGAGGCAGAGCGAAGACACGGCGGCGAAGCCGCGGAACCAAGGGGGAACAGGATGAGTAGAACTATACTGGTTAACTCGAGGGAATGAACATCCTCGGTATTAAAGGTCAGAACAGGACAAAGAGTACTACCTAACGGCTTCTTTCCGCTAGCCGGACGCGAGTGACAGATGTCACTTTATTAGGGGATGATTTGACAGTGGGGTCCGAACGGTCGGGTGACCAGAGGCCCGTTGGTCAAGGTGGTTCGGTGGCGGGACATGAACCATTATTGAGAAGGGATTTCTCGGACTGTACTTCTGCACTGAGTCTGTTTCTTAAGGATATTCCGACATCCCCCTTGAAACTGACTCAGTGCATGTTGTATGTCCTGAGTTAGAGGCAGTTCCACCATTTCTGCTTTTAGTGAGATGAAGATGTAGGTGGACTGGGTAGAAGGTGAAGGGGAGGCATGTCTGGGATCTCAGGGAGGTCTTCCACGGTGATCCTTTCTGGTTGACTTGTTCTCCACCGATGTCCTTGTCGGAGTCTGCACTCGTGGCTTATGTTACTCATGAGACTGGAGATGTCACTTGAGCAAGGATCATAAGCCTGAAGAATAGAGTGGAAGGAGCGGTCAGTGGTGAGATACAAGATGACCAGGGCTTCATATTCGGCGAGGAAGTAGTTGCTCCAATATTGCCGAATTTTGAGAGTGGAGAAGTCAACGTGGAAGTAATCTCGTTGTTTGCTGAAGATGTCCCAGAGTTCAAGGGTGCCGAAGCTCACATCTCCGTGTACTTCAAGTGCAGCAAGCCACTCATTATAGTTGGCTTCACTTGCATCGTTGAAGTGAAGAATGGGGATTTTGTGAGGGAGTTCGCCAACTCCTTGATTGATGGGTTTTCCATGCCTCCACCAAAGGCGCCGTGTTAAGGGTTTAAACTCCCCTGGTCGCCATTTTGTGGGAACCACGCCGAGAGAGATTTTGAGGCTTTGTTAAAGATGATGGTGAAGGAGTAGAGGGTGAAGGATGCGGCAAGGAGAAGGGAGCGCCCGAAGCGCCTCGAGGAATCTGCTACCGACGTGGGTACAGGCTGCTGCGAGGCGGGCGGTTGGCTCGTGCGGATCCTTGTGCTGGTCACAGATGCCGATGATGATCACTGAAGGTGAAACTGATGATGACGGTGGGGTGGACGCAGGGGCGAGCCGCGTGCGCTGAACGAAGTTTTGGCGTGAGCGCAGGTCGTCGCAGAGAAGGCGATGCGGCCGGGCGGATCCTTGTGCCGAGCAAAGAGGCGATGCGGAAGTGGAGGAAGCAATTGATTGATGAGTGGGCGCAGGGGCAGATCCACGTGCACGAGAGAAGTGTTCGGCGTGGGCGCAGGTCTTCGCGGAATGGGCGATCCGACCGGGCGGATCCTTGTGCCGGGCAGAGAGGAAGCAGATGACAGCGGAGGAATGATGGATGATGGAGTGGGCGCAGGGGCGAAACCACGTGCGCGATTTGAAGTAGGGGAGTAGGATGCGGCAAGGGGAAGGCAGTTGCCAATGCGCCGCGAGAAATCTGCTGCCGGCGTGGGTGCAGGCTGCTGCGGAAACGGGCAGTTAGCTCGTGCAGATCCTTGTGCCGAACACAGATGCTGATCATGTCTGATGATGAAACGGAGGCTGACGATGATGGCTGAGTGGGCGCAGGGGCGAACCGCGTGCGCTGATGGAAGTTTCGGCGTGGGTGCAGGTCGTCGCGACTCGAGCGATGCGACCGGGCAGATCCTTGTGCCGAGCTGAAATCGATGCGGAGGCGGAGGAGGCGATTGACAGATGAGTGGGCGCAGGGGCGAAACCTCGTGCGCTGAAGGAAGTTTTCGGCGTGGGCGCAGGTCGTCGCGGAAAAAGGCGATGCAACCGGGCGGATCCTTGTGCCGAGGTGAAAGCGATTGCGGAAGCGGAGGAAGCGATTGATTGATGAGTGGGCGCAGGGGGGGAACCACGTGCGCGATAAAGCGATGCTGATGAGGATGATTGATGAGAGGGCGACACGGAAAATGCTGATGATGGAGTAGGAGGTGATGCGAAGGCGGCGCGGATGATATGGATGAGGAGGCGATGCGGAGGCGGCGCGGAGGATGCTGATGACGGGGAGTTGAAGATGAGGCAGATACAGGTGGCTGATGGAGCTGAGGAGACTGAAGCAGGAGGGATGATGGAGGCAGATGAAGATGAAGACCGAAGGCTGATGATGATGAAGGAGGCGGGAGACAGGGAGCGACACGAGCGGAGAGAGCCGAGATGGGAGGCGATGTGGTAAGAAGGCAGAGCGATACAACTACTTCTTTCAGCGTTCAGGAGAGTGACGGCTTGTTCCCCAGTTGGCTCGGAAATGGGAGCAGGAAGACTGGTGGTGTCCGATATCCTGTCAGCTGGAAGAATTTGGCTGCGGCAGAGGGAGTCAGACAGCGGGCAGAGGCACTAGACCGCTGATGCCAGGAGAGTGACGGCTTGTTCCCCAGTTGGCTCGGAAATGGGAGCAGGAAGACTGGTGGTGTCCGATATCCTGGTAGCGGCAGTTTTGGCTGCAACTGCTAACGAGACGAGGAGGCGATGCGGGGAGGCGGCTCGAGATGATAGGCACAGGCGGACAGAGGATGACAGCGAGGAAGGAGCAGATGAAGCTGATGAGATAGGATGAAAGGGAAGGAGATGCTGGCGGAGGCGGGTGCGATGAGGAGCAGCGGATGGCAGACTGCGAGAAGCTTCTTGGTAGTTGACGGCAGGCGGCGGCTCGAGAGTTACTTGCGGCTGATGTGGGCGAAACGTCACCGGTTGTTAGCCACGGGCGTGGAAATGGGCGCAGGGCCTTCTCGTCAGGCAGAGCTGCTGTTGTCAGCTACCGGCGAAGCGGCGAGGCGCGGAACGGCGGTAGCCGCGGTAGGAGAACGCGAGTCGAAGCAGTGAAGCAAGGGTGACGGCAGAGCGATGACGCGGTCGCGTGACTCCAGGAGATGTTGCCTGAAGCTCTGATACCATGTCAGAAGAATGTAGATGCGGGAAGAGCAGCAGCAGAAGCAGGCAGAAGCGTTAGGACATGAAAGAGTACGTCACCAGAGTGACGCAGGCAAGAGCGGTTCAAGGAGTTAGCCGCGGGAGCTGATAGAGGCCGAGACGCGAGGTAGTCGAGGTGGGCAAGTTGATGTGAGAGAAAGCTGATCAGATGGTAGACAGTTGGCAGAGTAAAAGAGTTGAGCGAAGGAGTGAGAGTGACGGAGCGAAGGGATGTGAGGGGCTGGCAAAGACAGGAAATGCGAGGATGAGGCAGAGCGAAGACACGGCGGCGAAGCCACGTAACCAAGAAGGAACAAAATGAGTAGAACTGTACTGGTTAACTCGAGGGAATGAACATCCTCCTTGTCCTGTCAGAACAGGACAAAGAGTACTACGTGACGGCTTCTTTCCGCTAGCCGGACGCGAGTGACAGATGTCACTTTATTAGGGGATGACTTGACAGTGGGGTCCGAACGGTCGGGCGACCAGAGGCCCGTTGGTCAAGGTGGTTCGGTGGCGGGACCTGAACCATTATTGAGAAGGGATTTTCTCGAACTGTACTTCTGCACTGAGTCTGTTTCTTAAGGATATTCCGACACTCTGGCACGACTCTGGCACAACTCTGGCACAACTCTGGCACGACTCTGGCACAACTCTGGAACACGTCTAGCACAACTCTGGCACAACTCTGGTACAACTCTGGCACATCTCTGGCACAACTCTGGCACAACTTTGGCTCAAATCTGGCACATCTCTGGCACAACTCTGGCATAACTCTGGCACAACTCTGGCACAACACTGGCAAAACTCTGACACAACTCTGGAAAATCTCTGGCACGACTCTGGCACAACTCTGGAACACGTCTAGCACAACTCTGGCACAACTCTGGCACAACTCTGGCACAACTCTGGTACAACCTTGGCACATCTCTGGCAAAACTCTGGCACAACTCTAGCACAACTCTGGCACAAGTCTGGCAAAACTCTGGCACAACTCTGGCACAACTATGGCACAACTGTGGCACAACTCTGGAACAACTCTGGCTTAACTCTAGCACAACTCTGGCACAACTCTGGAACAACTCTGGAAGAACTAAGGCACAAATCTGGCACAACTCTGGAACAACCCTGGCACAACTCTGGCACAACTATGGGACAACTCTGACACAACTCTGGCACAACCTTGGCATAACTCTGGCACAACCCTCGCACAACTCTGGCACATCTCTGGCACAACTCTGGCACTACTCTGGCACAACTCTGGCACAACACAGGCACAACTCCTGCAAAAATCTGGTACAACTATGGCACAACTCTGGCACAACTCTGGTACAACTCTGGCATCATTCTAGCACAACTCTGGCACAACTCTGGAACAACTGTGGCACAACTATCGCACAACCCTTGCACAACTGTGGCACAACTCTGGCACAACTCTAGCACAACTCTGGCACAACTCTGGCACAACTCTAGCACAACTCTCGCACAACTCTGGCACAACTCTGGCACAACTCTGGCACAACTCTGGCACAACTCTGGCACAACTCTAGCACAACTCTGGCACAACTATGGCACAACTCTGGCACGATTCCGGCACAACTCTGGCACAACTCTGGCATAACTCTGACACAACTCTGGCACAACTCTGGTACAACTCTGGCACAATTCTGGCACAACTCTGGCACAATTCTGGCACAACTCTGGCGCAACTCTGATAGAACTCTGGCACAACTCCGGCACAACTCTGGCACATCTCTGGCACCACTTTGGCACAACTCTGGCACAGCTCTGGCACAACTCTGGCACAACACTTGCACAACTCGGGCACAACACTGGCATAACTCTAGCACACCTATGGCAGAACTCTGGCATAACTCTGGTACAACTCTGGCTCAACTCTGGCACAACTCTGGCACGTCTCTGGCATAACTCTGGCACAACTCTAGCACAACCCTAGCACAACTCTGGCACAACTACAGCACAACTCTGGCAAAACTCTGGAACAACACTGGCACAACTCTGGCACAACGTTGACAGAACTCTGGTACAACTCTGACACAACTCTGGCACAACTCTGGCACAACTCTGGCACAACTTTG
>SZWC01031049.1:0-12862 GCA_023375785.1 Penium margaritaceum | reverse complement strand
GGGGGGGGGGGGGGGGGGGGGGGGGGGGCAAGGATAATGAGACGCGACCGACTGAAAGATGGGACTCGCAATCCATCACTACCTCATGATGGGTCGGAACCATAGGATTCAAACTTGTGGTTTCTTTTCTCCCCACCAAACCGAGGATGTGATGGCAACGTAGATGAAGCCATGGATGAGTACATCTATTCAGTGGCAGTCTACAACGATGTGACATCACTATTTACGGTCTTGATTGTTTATACCACATCGACTCTTCACAGGGCCAAAACTGACTGCGTGTTTGATCACTTCCGTGCTAGCTCAGGTTGTGTGTTGATTGTTTATTTGTGTTTGCTACTCATGTGCATCCGGTAGCAGTGAGAGTTTTGCATTGAGTCGGCTTGCGTCAGTGGTCAAGGAGGGGGACTATGACTACTGGCACCCACATTGTAGATGGAATCAAGAAAGGGTAATGTTGCTGCCTGTCCATGGCTTAGAACAGCAGGAGGTTGAATTCTACCACTTGACATTTCATAATCCATGCCGTTTGCAGAACTTCATCATACAGAGAAATCGATGCTTCCTTTGGGGAATTATTAGCATACACAAGGAGGGGAACCTTTTGATATTCGTGTCTGTGATGCAGGAAAATGTAGAATGTTGGGTATCATGATCAAATGGACACTTGTTTTCCAGTTTCTTGAGTAGAACGTGAAGCGCTTACATGAGACACACTTCAATTGGTATATTTTACACTGTTAGCTTTCAGAGTTGCCATAGCAATGTGATTTTTGTTACAAACTGCATATTGCCATGGGAACTCTGAGTTGAGGAATTTCCTTGCACGTGGTGTCAGCCCCCATGCGCGCTTCTGCTTACCATGTTTCAGTCATGTATGGAGACAAAGATTGGCAAGCAAAAGCCAAGGTAGTAGTGGCAGTTGCCACGTCACTCACAAGAGTGACTGAGATGCTGAGCACAGGCGCTGACAGCATGGCATAGCAGCAGCGACGGTCCCATGCAAGATCAACGGCGGCAATTTTTGTCCCGCTTTCCTTCCTCCGCGCAGACTTATGCTCTAGAAAAAAAAAAAGAAGAGTTGCTGTACCACCCTCAACAAATTCTCTCCATCTACTTACTCTTGGGACACACGACGTGTGAGGAAGCCTCTTGGGATCCCCAAAGCTATTTGTGAAAGCAAATGGGCTGCCAGCCACATTCTAGCCTCGCTATCCCCCCCCCCCAATCTCCATGAGCTTCCTGCTACTAACATGTGTTTCAAACACATGTTAGAAGAGGCAAAACGTTTTTACTGAAGAGAACAGTTCTGTGGTGTGTTTTGTTTGCTACAGATGTGTTCTAAGAGGAGATGCCATGTATTGCCACAGACGGGTCATCCCCCCCTCCCTCCCCCCTCAACATGCAATTGACGGAAAGAAAAAAACCGTTGCGGCTGCACCGATGTTTCGTATGCTTTGGAGGCTTTTTTCATCTCGCACTACCTGTCCTGATTTTGAAAGACACCCTGTGTTGCCGTAATGGATCCATCCCAAGGGAGTAGTGGGCAATTGCCACAATGCCCAGAAAAGTGGCTGAGTTACAACATACAGGCACTGACAATATGGCACAGAACCAAATCATTTCCATGCAAGAGAATCAACAGATTTTCTGCCCACCTTCCTTGCTCAGATCAGGACATTGCTCCTCGAAGAGAATTGCATGACCACACTTCACGGAATCATTTGCTAGTGTCAGCTCGTGGAATACTTTACATGATGGAGACTTTGGAAATCCCCAAGGCTAAGAAGAAAGAAGATGAATGTTCACCTATCTCTAGCCATACCTCTCTTGTTAGTACCAAACCATGGTCTATGAAATATTTTAGCTAGGGACAAGTACTGAATGTTGAGAGGACATGTTTGCACTCTATTTTATCCAGAACAAATGCGTTAAAAAACTCAGACTGGTCTTTTTTCCTCCCATGTGATGCATCATGTTGTAGCTGCATAATCATTTAAGGTCATGGACAATTTCTGCGTCTGGCACTAACTGTCCGATTTATAAAATACACAACGATGTTCACCTTGAGAAGCCCCAGACTAGGCACAGTGTCAGTCACCTGCTGCCGACAACACTCGCACAGACAACACCTTTCGAGCTCGTTCTCCACCAGCACCACCTGTTCTTTGCGATCCTTCCAAAAGCTTCTACTGCGGTGGTTTTCTTTGCCGGTTGCACGTACTTAGACTACGATGCCATGAGAACTGTTCTGAGAACATCTGCAACTCCCCAATTTGCTGATGAAACCTGGCGGCATGCAACCAAGCACCCACACGCAACCAGCACCCACATGCAACCAGCACCCACATGCAACCAAGCACCCACATGCAACCAGCACCCACATGCAACCAAGCACCCACATGCAACCAAGCACCCACTCGCAACCAAGCATCCACTCGCAACCAAGCACCCACACGCAACCAAGCACCCACATGCAACCAAGCACCCACACGCAACCAAGCACCCACACGCAACAAAGCACCCACATGCAACCAAGCACCCACATGCAACCAAGCACCCACATGCAACCAAGCACCCACACGCAACCAAGCACCCACACGCAACCAGATGTTTCCCTGCTTTCTCTGAGGCTCCCATCTGTGGTGGCCCTCCTGCCAGTCCCAGTCCTCCGCGAGCGTTAAGCATGTGGCCAGCCAATAAATTCAATCATGAGATCTCCCGTTTGTTGGAAGTGCTGCTTTTCTGGGTAGAAGACACTCGGAGAACATTTCCCCCCACCTCCTGGCCAACCACCACAGTCGATAAATCTGCTTTTTGTATGGATATTCATATGCAAAGGAGGGAGCGAAACTGGCGGCAGCAGCTGCTGTAGAGCCAGCACAGTTGCTGCAGTGGCAATTGGAGTGACGGCAGCACGTGCAATTGCAGGAGCAATCAGATATTCCTCTGTCGATATGCAGTAGCTCTGTCGGCCTTCACAGTGGCAAGGACGGCCCGTCCTTCCCTGACACATTTCCGTAGCAGTGCTGCAACGAGTCAGAATGCCCAAAACTTCAACGGCTGTGAAGTAAAGAATTTGCGTGTCGATGTAGTATAATGGTCAGTATCTCCGCCTGTCATGCGGAAGATCCGGGTTTGATCCCCGGCATCGGCGTTTTACTTTTCTTCCCCTCACTGTGGGTAATTTCTCCCTACTACGTACACCTCTACGTACATTTCTCTTCCATGTCCCCCCACTTTGGACTTCAAGCATGTGTTTCAATCTGTAGACGGTCTACAGATTGCAACAGACCCTTGCCTCCCTCCATGTTCAACTAAATGTAAAGTTCCCAAACCCGTTGAACACCCCTTAGGCTAATGTTTGGGAGGGAGATGACTGGAAAACGGCCAAGTCCGACACCACCAAAACGCGTGCTCAGCAGGATTCGAACCTGCGCGGGCAGATCCTACAAGATTTCTAGTCTTGCCCGATAACCACTCCGGCATGAGCACTGAAAGACGTACTTGAACAGACATTCATGGCACCACGTCGTACCATGTCGAGCACCCACATTACAGAAAACGACGATGCCTACTCTGGTATATGGCAAGAGATACCCTCACCACGATAATCTGAGGAATTACATGTCTGGGTTGGGTGGGTGTACGGCTACACCCACCCAACCCAGACTTGTTGCCAAAAATTCGGATCGGCGCAGAAAACATGCATGTGCTGTCCAAAAGCATGGATGCACATGACCCCGTGCTCATGACATCATCATAGCATGCTCAATCTAGGACGCGAAGACATTAGCGTCCCTTGAGAGACTTGGCACATTGCCGACGCAAGTTGACAACAAAAGTGTTGGTTGAGGGAACCAATCCAATCACTACCCGCATCTACAGCCTGCCCACAGATCGTCTCTCCACTTCTAGACCTGCTCCAGAGTAGGGATCTGACTAGCCGCGGCGTTCCACCCTTGCTCCGTCCAAGGCCAGGTACTGCCACACACACATAGGTCAGAAGTCGAGAAAAATTCAATTTTGGTCTGGTTTCGAAACGAGCAGTCAAATCTGTCCGATCGCGAAGCGAGCAGACAAATGTGTCCACTTGCGGTATGAGCAGACGGATTTGTCCCCTCGTCAACAGGAGCAGACAAAAATGGTCCGATGGAGGACAAGCAGTCAAATTTGTCCCCAATCAGAAGTGTCCTCTGGCGAAAGGGCAGACAAATATGTCCCCCTTCCGCTCGCGATGCCACGTCACGCGCACCACTGCACAAAAAAGATATGGTCCGTCTACTTTTTTTCACCGGTTCTCTCTCGGTAAAAAAAAAGTGAAAGTTACATGGAAAAAGTGAGACCTCGCTTCTTTGTCTATAGGCAAATGGGACCCAAGATCGGGCTTGGAGAATGGGGGGTGCGGACAGGGGGACAATTTTGTCTGCTCGTTGCGCGAGTGGACAATTTTGACTGCTCGTTCACAAATCGGACCATAATCGATTGTTTTTTGTAGCGCTTGAAATGACACATACGAACAGGTTTTTTTTTCCTCACTCTAGATGGAGTGCATTTCATGTAACAAAACTACCATATGGCACGAGCCCAAATCAATGTATTGCTCTTTGTTTTATGGGAAAATTTGTTCTAAGGTAAATAGGAAACATTCAAAAGCATGCATAATGAAAAGTCATCATGCATAACATTGTCCTCATGTCACCCACGTATAATATGAATCTAGTTTTTCTCTATATTATGTGGAAGTGTCTTTTCCCCACGTGGAAACGATGACGACGATGACGACGATGGCGACAATGACAAAGACATCTCATGCATGCATAATGGACGATGAATTTTCATTATGCATGCTTTTGAATGTTTCTAATTTACCTTAGAACAGATTTTCCCATAAAAAAAGAGCAATACATTGATTCGGGCTCGTGCCATATAGTAGTTTTGTTACATGAAATGCACTCCATCCACAATGAGGGAAAAAAAACCTGTTCGTATGTGTCATTTTGAGCGCTACAAATAACAATCGATTATGGTCTGATTTGTGAACGAGCAGTCAAAATTGTCCACTCGCGCAACGAGCACACAAAATTGTCCCCCTGTCCGCACCCCCCATTCTCCAAGCCCGATCTTGGGTCCCATTTGCCTATAGACAAAGAAGCGAGGTCTGACTTTTTCCATGTAACTTTCACTTTTTTTTACCGAGAGAGAACCGGTGAAACAAAGTAGACGGACCATATTTTTTTTGTGCAGTGGTGCGGGTGACGTGGTGTCGCGAGCGGAAGGGGGACATATTTGTCTGCCCTTTCGCCAGAGGACACTTCTGATTGGGGACAAATTTGACTGCTCGTCCTCCATCGGACCATTTTTTTCTGCTCCTGTTCACGAGGGGACAAATCCGTCTGCTCATACCGCAAGTGGACACATTTGTCTGCTCGCTTCGCGGTCGGACAGATTCGACTGCTCGTTTCGAAACCAGACCAAATTTGAATTTTTCTCGTCAGAAGTCTAGCACAAGATCCGCATGCTGCAAATCAGGGCAAGACACCACCATGCCTCGAGATTATGCCAGCAGATGTTGCACATGAAAAGAAAAGTCCACGTTGCGGATGTGCATCGTGTTAGAGACAAACTGGTTCGCCTCGACTCTGGCAGCCCACATCATACCATGCTCTGCCCTCGTCCTTCGAGCCTGCACCTCGACTTCAAAAGAGCCTGCCCTCTTTGGCATGCGCACAATGTGCCAGCCGGGAATCGATCCCTGGTCTGCACCGGACCAGGGTGGCAGAGTACATGGATGGTATGGTAGAAAGTGTCCAATGAACACTGTCCATCACTGAGGAAGCGGCCGATGGAAGCGTCCATCCTATTCTGCGTTCGCTACGTCCCTGCATGCAAGCACGCCTGTCAAGGTATCTTGGGATTCGACCGGGTTGCCGCGGGTGAAGTCAACTCCGATCCGCCATCGCTACATCTGTCTATGGCTTGGTATGGAGTCGAATCCGGATAGCGTGTTACTGCAGCTGACAATGCTGACCGCGGATGACGAAGTCAGATCCGACCCGTTCCAAGTCAGAATTCGGAGCGGAACCTCACTCAAAGCTGCAAACCCGAGTCGACTTCTCCCGCGGCACTCGGTCGAATCCAACCCAAGCCTCGGATTTCCACATATGTGGCATTTAAGGAATCTCAGCTTGGGCCATGGCACTCCGGCTTGATAACTGGACCCCCCAACAGATTCTGAAGTCCCGCAGAACCAGATCAGGACCAGAACCTTGGACACATGATACAATGTGTTGCCACACTTGTCTCACAGAGGGCCGACTTGTCCCGTGATACTCAGGCCACGCACCGTTCCCTTTAAGTGGTCTCACTCGTACCTGTCGGAACGGGTGCCCTGCGTGAAGTCGGCGGGATGCTGCCCACACCAATGCTTGCGGCGAGGCCCGTCACGTGTTTGTGGAAATTCAAACTGAGGACCTGCGGCAGTCCCAACCTTCCCTTTTATTTGAAGATCCTCGCGCACCCTTCCTTCCCAAGGGCACCGTCACGTGTTTGTGCACGACGTGGTGGCCTTAAGGTGAGTTCCGACCCGGAAACAGCCCCTAGGTGTTTCCGCCGGACAACGAAACGAGGAGGCAGCAAGGGACTGACCGGCAAGTGCAAACGACAAAGAGAGAGGTTAGGGCGGAAGACGGGCTACGGTGGGAGGCCAAGGCTGAGCAGAAGCCGCGGCTTTCTTTCTTTCTACGCCAAAATCTCGCTACAACTCACCTGCGAATGCACGTGGTTACGTCGCTTGCTGCAGCTTTGAACCATTTCGTTCAGAGGCGCCGCTTCTTCCACTTGTGCGGAACGCAGCGGCGGAGCAGACTACGCCTTCCGCTCCTGCATGCGCCCGGCTGTCTGAAGAGGCAGCCGCTCGTATCTCAGGAGGTCAGGAGACCGGATGGGTTCCACCCGTTTGCTCCCTCTTGCCCTGCTCGGCGAGCGCAAACGGAGCTCCACTCCACCGGCCGTCGCGGTGGAGCCTTGAGACGGGTCTACGCAGCGCCATGTTGGATCCGTTGCCCACGGACAGAGCACACAATGAGAGCTATTTTCGAGCGGTCGACGGCGTTGATTCGACGTCCACGGCGGTGCTCGTCGAACCATTGAAGGCCGCAGACACCAAAGTGCCACTCCGGCTTACTGTGCAGCAAGAGCACTCAAGCGGCAGTAGTAACCCGAGCGACTGCACAGCGACCTCAGCGTCAGACAGACTGTGCGTGCTCCAGTCCCGGGTAGGGTTGCGGTCGGCTCAATTTGCCGGGAGCCGAGCTCTGTTCAACTCGGTGACCAGCCAACGTGCTCGCGAACGACTGTTCGTGCTGCAATCTCTTCCCCTTCCGAATAACTCCTTTCCAGAGGAATACCGTCCTCACTGGCGATAGCACGCTTGTGTCGACAGAACCGGAACTTTCTCGAAGGCGAGGAGAACGAGTGCAGTGAGGAGACTTCCGCAGACGAGAAGCGGCTGGAGCAGTTGGCGGTTCAGACTGCCGCAGCCAGACGACGTGAGGGCGACAGCAGCAAGGGTGAGTGGTGGTGCTTCAAGAACGACGTGGGCCACGTGGGCAACAGCCAACCATGAAGCTGGCCAAATTTTTATGGCAAACCCCTGGTGAGACCTCGACATCGGACAGAAACACAAAGCAAACCATGTAGATTTTTTGCCGTCGCATCTCCCACCTGCAATGTCCACGTCGCCAGCGACCGAAATGCCACGGACATGCGGAAAGGTCCTTCACCACTAACGAAGGCCCAGGGATTGAGGCCGGTGTCACACGGAACGAACTCAACTCACCGCGGGAAGTCGCGGTGAGCTGAGTTCGTAGGGCCGATCAACTAGTTCGTCGCAAACCGCGTCGAACTTGCTCAATTTACTCGATGGCGCACAGTTTTCCGCGTCCAAGTTCATTCCGCATCAGTGTGACACCATCCACTAGCAACTAGTATTCATATTTTGACATTTGTTTTTGTCATTTTTCTCTAAGTGGAGTGACGTCTTGCATGCGATGACGTGGCAGGCTTCAATGGCGTCACTGTCCATATAAAGACAAGCGAACTGAGAGCGGCGGTTCGGCCGACAACTTTTTGTCCGAAATTTCCCTGACCGTCGAGATTTGCGAGGATTTGCTACACCTCGAGGGGTGTAGCAACTTTTTAGCAACTGGTCGATGGCGCCCAACAGTTCGCGCGTTCATCAACTGGTGCGACTCGACAACATGGGTCAACGCTGACAGCCTTGCGTCAGAACATTTCTGAAAGTTGCTGTCAGTGCTTACCCGCCTAGGCGAGTTGCTACGGGCGCCGGTGTGACCGCAGATGCCCAACGACGACTTCCAATTCCTCGTTTTTTTGAGAGAGGGAAGTCGGAACGCGGCTCGGAGTTGCTACGGGGCGGTGTGACACCGGCCTGAACCCAACCTTCCAAGCTACCAATTCATGGAGGAAGACGCTTTGGTGTGAGGTTGCACAGAGGTGAAACTTACAAATAAATTGCAATATTTCTTGTGAAAAATAATTTCATTTGAAAATCATTAAAAGATAATTATTCTGTTGAAAGTAAATCGTTCAATGTATTTCTGCATGTATCTAGAGATTTTCAAAGAACTCTTTCAATGTTTGGAATGTGATTTTTCCAAAGTCTATGCCATAAAATAGCAAGGTAGTTTTGAAAAACATAAAATCCTAAAATCTGTACTTGTAAGCCAGATAAGAGCTCATATGTTTTTGGTCGAAAACCAGGGAAGATCAAGGAAAGTAAGTTGAGCATGCACATTTATAACAACCTTGGAAAATACAAAAAAAAAACGATACAAAAAACGATGCACTATTTCTTTCTCAAATAAAACGCCAGCAACCGCTTGTTTCATCACGAAGAAAGTGAGATGGTCGGTCAGAAGAAAAAACACAAGCAAATCTTGTATAAAGGTCTACACCCCGAGATTGAATATTACGTGTAGAAAAGCATGAATAGTTAACGCGTGAAATCTGTGGAACAAATATGATCTACAAAGGTTGAGGACGATGTTGTAATATACCCATCATTTGGGTCGATAGATCAGCGGTGACCATAGTCAAAAACGAAAAGACGTCGGCGTCCATAGTCGAAATCGATATCAGCGGTGTCCATAGTCGAAAATGAAATGACGGCGATGCCCATGTTTTTCATCGTGCACGTGAAAATCCAATGTTATGACATCCATATCCACTATCCGGTCGAAGTATTCAGTCGCGACCGACTGCATGCCCGAAAGAAACATCGCACGTTGGCAAGCTGTATTGCAAGCAAGTGGTTTGTTTCGTAGTTTACCGTTGTGCGGCCTGGATTTCATTGAAGCTGGAGCCGTGTATCTAACGTTGGAAATTGCCGACGCCGCACGCATCATAATATGGGGCGTGCCCTGGCTAAACTAAACCCTTCAACCCCGGATGTAAATCAAGGGAGGGTTAGAATCAGGTTTTGGATGCCAGAACGAGAGTTTGATGGAAAACGTAGATGCAAAAAAAAATACAAGGGGGTCCGAGATCCCCCCTGCAATAAAAAGGAATCTGCTAGGCCTGGCTACCGCGGGGCCTGGCAGATGCCCGGGCTAAACTAAACCCTTCAACCTCGGATGTATTTTGGGGGAGGGTTTGAATCGGGTTTGGCTGCCGAGATGAGGGTTTGATGTACAACGTACATGCAAAAAAAATGACAAGAGGGGTTTGAGATCCTCCCTGCGATAAATGGGGATCTTTGAGGCCCTGCTAACGCGGGGCATGGCATATGCCCGGGCTAAAATGAACCCTTCATCCTGGATGTATTTTGGGGGAGGGTTTGAATCAAGTCTGGATGCCGGAACGAGGGTTTGATGAAAAACATGCATGCAGAAAAAATGATAAGAGGGGTCTGAGACCCCCCCTGCAATAAAAGGGAACCTGCCCGGCCCCGCTATCGCGGAGCCTGGCAGATGCCCGCGCAAAAACATTTGCCCTTTGAACCCGGATGTACTTGGGGGGAGGGGGGTTCAATCCGGTTTGGATGCGGGAACGAGGGTTTGATCCAAAACGTAGATGCCAGAGAAAATTGCAAGGGGGATCCGAGGTGGAGGGTTTGAATCCAATCTGCAACGGATAGGCTGGCATATTAGTACAGAATCCACGCATACACAGGGACACGTTCCAGCCAAACAGAATTGCAAATCGATAAACTTCATGGACTTTTCAAACGGATCAATCGACTGAAGAATCGGTTATATGGTGTGGAGCACGTAGCAAAGAACACTTTTACGAGCAATAGAAAATGTCACACTTCCCTGATGGTACGCTTGTACATCGTCTCACTTCCAATATTAAAATCAACTTCAAATCCGACAAAAATGGGAAAAACATGTCAGCCGTGCCCATGGCGGACACCAACTGAGGGCATAGTTGTTAAGCCATTTTTTACCATGGACACCGCTGTCATTTCTCTTTTGACTATGGACACCGCTGACAGATTGTTGTCAACTATGGACACCGCCACCTTTTGATTTTTACTAAAGACAGCGCTGATCTATCGACCCAAACGATGGGTACCGCTGTATTTGCACCCAAAGTTGACCACTTGTCAAATTTGCAACTAGAGTAATTGTACTTCTATGCAAAGAATCAAAACTGCCCAGTGCATGTGGACAAGTGCCCAACCGGAAATGGGATATACTTGCAATATTGTGCATTCATTAAGAGCGTCAGGTCATGAATGCCTGTTCTAAAAGACTCCATCGAGAAGTTTTGACAAGAGAGAGGCGCTTCTTTAGAAAACGCCTTTGAGAATGTTATGCCACGCAGGACGTAGGTAGTTCACAGGGATTAGGTGCGGACAAAAGACGATTATGGTGTGTTGTGAGTCTTCCCCGTCTGGTTGTACAACTCAATTTGACCACTCGGCTGTGCCCATGCTCGTAAAGATCTCTGATGCGGACCCAACTGGCGTCGGGGCACTAACGGGTGGTGGCTCCACCCACCAGCAATTGCCATACAGCTGCCGTGATGTCCCGGGTAAGGGAAGCGCTGCGGTTCTAATGGGACTGTTCTCACTCAAAATGGTGCAATTTCCAGGAAGCTAGCCTTGGATTTACATGGCGGCCATGGCCGTCGCACTAGTTACGAAGTTTGTGAGAGACAAGGGAGGGGTCCTACGGGTGAGACTCGCTAACCGAGCTCACCCGTCGGCCGGCGAGCGAAGCTCGCCGGCACTCATCCAAACTCGAGGGCAGAAAGTCGCTCGAGACCCAAAACACCTCACCAAACCAGTCCGAGTTTGGAACTCATCTATGCAAGTCAAAACTAACCACATGTCACTTGTGAGTCTAAAATAGGTCACCTAAAGTGACAGCTCTAACGCTGAAATGGAACAAAGCTCGGAGTAGGGTTTGGTTGGTGTCGAGTGGAGCTTGGGCACTGTTGCGTAGGAGGGAAGCGAGCACGTGGGACGCGGACAAGGATATCGCCAATCCACTGGTGATGCATACGCTCACTGCGCATCACCTCCACTCTCTGAGTCAGCAGGCCCTGCACACTCATGGCCACAATGGAGAGGGAATCGATACACGAGAGAATTAACACGCCCCCTTGGACATGAGTGCGGCTTGTTTGCAGCCAAGATGTTGGAGTTGGGAGTCGAGGGAGGCAGAAGGAAGAGCTTTGGTGAGGAAGTCAGCAAGTTGGTGGTCGCCCTGGATAGGGCAGACTTGCACAGAGCCTGCTTCAATCGCTTCACGGACAAAGTGATGTTCTACGCTGATGTGCTTTGTGCGTGGGTGCAACACACCATCATTCGCGGCAATGCGGCATGCAACGGAATTGTCACAATGAAGAGGCACTGTGGACACACGCAAGCCCAATTCCTCCAACAACCGCCCCAACCAGATCCCTTCACAGGCTGCCTCACCCAGTGCCATACACTCTGCCTCCGCCACGCTGCGGGCCACACAAGACTGTTTTGCACTACGCCACGACACAGTTGTTCCCCACACTTGAAACACATGCCCGCCCCGACTGCGTGCTCGTCTGTCGCATGTGTATTTACTATCACAGTACCTATCCAGCAGAGGATTTAGATGGCGGCCATGGCCGTCGCACTAGTTACGAAGTTTGTGAGAGACAAGGGAGGGGTCCTACGGGTGAGACTCGCTAACCGAGCTCACCCGTCGGCCGGCGAGCGAAGCTCGCCGGCACTCATCCAAACTCGAGGGCAGAAAGTCGCTCGAGACCCAAAACACCTCACCAAACCAGTCCTAGTTTGGAACTCATCTATGCAAGTCAAAACTAACCACATGTTACTTGTGAGTCTAAAATAGGTCACCTAAAGTGACAGCTCTAACGCTGAAATGGAACAAAGCTCGGAGTAGGGTTTGGTTGGTGCCGGGTGGAGCTTGGGCACTGCTGCGCAGGAGGGTAGCGAGCACGTGGGACGCGGAAAAGGATATCGCCAGTCCACTGGTGATACATACGCTCACTGTGTGTCGCCCCCACTCTCTGAGTCAGCAGGCCCTGCACACTCATGGCCACAATGGAGAGGGAATCGATACACGAGAGAATTAACACCGGGTGCTCTACGGTTTTTCTGTACTCGCTAGAGTTTTCTCTGTGGACAGGCTCTTGAGCCCGATTTGCATGTTTTGTATTGTGTGTCCATTGTTCGATGCCGGACCTGTGCGTGTGACCAGTCGTAGCGTCCGGCTCGAGAAACATCTCTAGGCTCATACGATGTTGCATTTGGATGCCTGTGTGCACAGTTACGGGCAAAGACATGATTTTTGGCCGATTCTAGGATAAATTGACACTACCGCGTGCGTCA
>SZWC01031046.1:0-16768 GCA_023375785.1 Penium margaritaceum | reverse complement strand
GACGGGCAGCCAGTTCCTCCCAGTACTCCGCAATTGCCGCAGTTGGCACTCGCGACTCTGGCTCCCAAGTGTTGTGGTCAAGTCCACAACCGGCCCAGTGGATGAGGTACTCCTTAACCACTCTTGCGTGCAAATTACGTTTACGGTGTTGGAGGATGCGGTGCACCTCACATTGGCCTTCCGCGGCGAGGACAGAAAGAGGGGTGGCTAAACAGACCCCTTTGCTGTGTAGGGTGCGAGGAGACTCACATGAAAGGTATCATGGATGCGCATGGCCGGTGGAAGAGCCAACCGATAGGCCACACTGCCCAACTTCTGTGTAATCGTGAAGGGTCCCAGTCATTTTGGCAACATCTTTCGTGCACCCGGCGTTTTCAGCCGCAAATCTCTCGTGCTTAAAAGCACACGATCTCCGATGGAGAACGTCAAGTCACGACGTCTCTGGTCAGCATAGGCCTTCTGGCGCTGTCGAGCCGCATACAAATGGGCCTTCGCATCCCGCCAGAGGGCGTCCATGCGCTCGACAAAGGCCTGGGCGGAGGGCACCTGATCACCTCCGCCCCCGCAGTTCACCATTGAAGCAGGTACCACCGGATGCCGACCATGATTGAGGAAGAATGGGGTAAAACCAGTCGATTCGTTGACCGCATTGCTCACGGTAAACTCAGCTGGTGCCAAATAGTCGTCCCAGTCCTCCATTGTTGGGTCGATGTACATGCAAAGCATCTGCTCGAGTGTGCGGTTCATGCGCTCAGTTTGTCCATCAGTTTGGGGATGAAATGCTGAGGACACACTTTGCCGCGTTCCAAACCGTTCTTACAATGCAAGCCAGAACCGGCTTGCAGAGCGCGGGTCACGGTCGGAGATGATGTGAATGGGTAAGCCGTGGTACTTGATGACGCCTTCGTAGAAAAGCCTGGTAGCCTCTTCCGTTGTGACGCGAGTTGTTGTGGGCATGAAATGGGCCATTCCTGTTGCCCTGTCCACAACGACCAAGATGGCATCGTGGTCTGTCTTGGTCTCTGGGAGTCCCATGATGAAATCCAAGGACACTGACTCCCATGGGATGTCAGGGAGTTGTAGAGGCTGGAGGAGCCCCGCAGGTGCCTTGTTTGAAGTCTTGTTGTGAAGGCACAGGTCACACACCATGTAGTACAATCTGACGTCACTGCTCCACCCTGGCCACCAGTAGTGCTGAACGAGCGCATGTCTTGTCTTCTTCGCTCCAATGTGACCTGAGGAGGGCGGATTGTGAAACTCGAACATGATCTGTTGTCGCAAGCTATTGACATCCGGGACCACCACCTGCTTGCCATGCCAGTATAACCCGCAGCCTCCACAAGGCCATGGCGTTCAATGTTTTTTGGCTCGGCGAACCAGGGGTCCAAAGTGTAGCCCATCCGAATGCGATTCTTGAAAGGGTTCACACTGACCATTGGTCTTGGGGGTGGGCGGAGTGGGTTTGTGTGTAATGTTGTCGCCACCGCAACAGCGGCAAAGTGCCGATTTGTGATCTCATTCTTGCTCAGCATGAGGCTCAAATGTGTTGGGTTTCGACTCAATGGGTCTGCCACGTTAACCCGTCCTGATTTGTACTAATGGTGTTAAAGCGAGATCGAGACCGGTCTCGATCTCGATTGTCTCGATTTTGTCTCGTCTCGTTGTCTCGTACCGCATGACACGAGACAATCTCGAACTGTCTCGCGCGAGACGAGACGAGACCGAGACACGTCACATGTCATGCGAGATCGAGACGAGAATCTCGTACCGTAGTGTCATTCTCGCATTTTTTTGTGGACCAGCCACGTGTGCCAAGGCCTTTATACGTGAAGGTTGTAGGATCGGTACGTAGACAAGTAAGAAGACACACATTGTAGAATCACTTTAACGGTTTGCAAATACTAAATTTTCTACCGCCAAACCTTGTAGCTTTCTTCGAGTAAACCAGGATGAATATGAGGCGGATACATTGAATGAGCACGACTATGACGTCTCTTTTGCAGATTGATTTTTATTCGGATCTCCTACATGTCTATTCTCCGCACGGACGGGGAATTTGTCTCATTCTTTATGTGGTTTGATCCATTATGCTCCACATTTGCGATTTTCTTACAAAATGCGGTGGTCACAACTCCCACGCAACCTTCCACTGTCCTTTCATCACCACGGTCAAGAAAAGTGCCTCTCGGAACGCCCCCTCACTAGTACAAGTTCGAGACGTCGCACAATGAGGTCGAGATCGGTACGAGATCGAGACCCGCCACGTGCACTTCGGTACGAGATCGAGAATTTCTCGGTCTTGACCGACGAGACGAGACATCTCGTACCGAAAGGTTCGAGACCAACTTCGAGATCGAGATTTCTCGTCTCGATCTCGATTCAACAGCCTTAGTTTGTACTGCCAGGTGAATGTGAAGCAACTTAGGTATTCACTCCACCGTGCCTGTCGTCTTGAAAGGTTCGGTTGCGTCTGAAAGTACGTGAGGGGGTTGTGGTCTGTGACCACCGTGATTTATCCCTCGGCACCTTCGAGATAACAACGCCACACTTTGAAAGCATGCACGACTGCCAACAGCTCCTGATCCCCAGTGGTACACTTGGTCTTTGCATCTAAAAGCTTGCGGCTCTTGTACGCAACAGGGTGGCCGTCTTGCATGAGCAGAGCTCCCAACCCTGTGACCGATGCATCACAGCGTACCTCCCACGGCTTCTTTGGATTTGGGAGTGCAAGTACTGGTGTCGAGATCAGCATCGTCTTCACAGCCTCGAAAGCTTGAGTGCATTTTGCTGACCAAACCCATGTGTTCACCTTCCGGGTCAAGGCGGTGAGAGGGCTCACCAATGTGGAATAGCCTCTCATAAAGCGCCGGAAACAATTTGCCAGTCCAAGGAAAGAGCGGAGCTGACCGACGTTCTTGGGTTGAGGCCATTCTTTCACGACCTGCACCTTGCGAGGGTCCACCCGGATCCCCTCTCCACTAATGACGTGGCCAAGGTGCTCCAGCTCTGGCTGTGCAAACTTGCACTTACTTCTTTTGGCGAAAAAATGGTTCTTGCGAAGAATCTCAAGCACCATTCTGAGGTGTCGCTCGTGTTCTTCGTGGTTCTTGGAGAAGATGAGGATGTCGTCAAGATACACCAGGACTGACTTGCCGAGGTGTTCCTTGAAGATGTTGTTCATCATTGCTTGGAATGTTGCAGGTGCATTTGTCAGTCCAAAACAGAGGACCCGAAACTGATAGTGCCCGAGATGAGTTCTGAATGCCGTTTTGGGGACATCCTCCTCCGTGATCCGAATTTGATGGTAGCCCTGTGATAGCTCTAGAGACGTGAAGACTTTCGCTCTGTGAAGCTGGTCAAATAGGTCCTCGATGCGCGGGAGCGGGTACCTGTTTTTGACAGTGAGTTTGTTCAATGCCCGATAGTCCACACACATCCTGAGGCCTCTTTCTTTCTTGTTCATAAACAGGATCGGCGCTCCAAAGGGGGAAGAGCTTGGCTCAATCCAACCCTTCCGGAGGTACTCCTTGATTTCGGCTTCTGCTTCTTGTCGTTCTGCCGGGCTCAAGCGATACACAGACCGAAAGAGAGGCTCCGCCCCGGGCTCCCATGGAATGGTATGTCCGACTGTTCTTCGAGGTGGTAGCCCATCCGGCGATGCCTCTAAAAAACACCCGAGAACTCTGAGAGTATGTTTGCAACCCCTTGGGGTACTTCACCCTTTGTCTCTTCGTCTTTTTTCTTCAGGGTTGCAAGAAAACAGCGGCACCCTTGTCAAAGTCGTCGTTTCACTTGGAGCACCGAGAGGCTTGATTGAGCCTTCGTTTTAGGTCGTTGAATTTGTGGAATTGGAGACAGGGTGACCATTCTCCTTCCACTACTTATCTGTAATGTCTTCGAGTCAAAGCTCATGAGTGCCTTGTGGCGCACAAGCCACGGGTCTCCAAGAACAACGCAAACGGATCCATGAGATCAAGCACGATGAGGCGGACGCTGGTGGTGAAGCCGGGAAGTGTGATCCGTGCCACAAAGTCACCAAGGATTGGCACCTCTCTGTCATCACCGACGACCACCGTGCCAGTGTCAGGCGTGTACTTTAACTGCCATGTGCGTACGAACGCACCGCTCACAAACGAGTCATCCGCCCAAGTCTCCATCAAGATGCGTGCAGGGGCGCCTACCACTTTGCCATCGAATTGCATAGTCATCGATGCTTTGGACTTCCGTATGAAAAGGTTCACTGGAGGCTTGCCCTCGAGGTGGTAGATCCGATAAGCATGAGTGCTTCTTCGTAGTGCAACCATGTCCTCGAACTCTTCCCACATGCGATGTCCTTTGGTGAAAGAAGCCAGTAGTTTCCATTCTTTAAATGAAGACTTGTTCATTTTTGGAACCACAGGCACGGCCACAGTTATTGACGTCAGAGAGTTCTTCTCATGAGCTTTGTGTGCAGCTTCTATCACGTCTGGCCAACTTTCTTTAGCGGTTACGACCAGGCTCGTGCGATTTTCAACATTTTCTTTGGTCACATATGAGAGTGGGCATGAGCGATCATGGTAGAGGGACTCAGGATTCACGAAAGGCACATAAATGGTTGAGAAATGTTGTGCCGATAAGAATTCAAAGTTTTTGATATCATCATCACAAAACATGAACATCTTGTTCTCATCATTCCCATGATTCACTACAACCCCATATAGCAGCCCACCGGTAGCTAATGGGGATTGTGAAAATCCTGCTCACGACCATGCTGGGGACGGTGGACGCGTCCCCCTTTACCTCCCTCCAAGTCCTGGTCATGGTCACGGGGACGTCCGTGTCCACGCTGACCGCCCTGTGTCCTCTAACGCTGGATGGCTGCAAATGCCTTGCCTTGGCGGTGCCCCCCGTGAGGGCGTCCATGGCCGGCAGGGGCAATTCCGTTGCCATCACGCTGCCCACCCTGGTACTGACCGCCGTCCTGGAAGCGGTTCTGGCCACCACCGTGGAAGCGGTTTGGCCCTCATCTTGGGCGCGCACCATGACTGCGCTGTTGGCCCTGTTGTTGTCCCTGCTGCTGCTGCTACTGGTCACGCTATGGGCAGTCGCGCCCAATGTACCCAGCCTGGTGGCAGCGTCTACAGATGATAGAAGAGCGGGAGTTGTTCTCTCCACCATGTCGGCGGAACGTCTTGGAGGGCTCAGACGTCGCCTCTGCTACCCGCTTTGGTGCACCGCACGTTGGCACTGACGGCACCTCACGCGGTGACCCGCTTTCACGCATGTCACAATCCCACAGGCTGGAGTTCTGCTTGTACACCACGCACACGTGTGTTGTCAATGCGTGCAGGGACTTCCACTCATTGCCATTGTCGTGTAGGCTGAAGAATCGCAGCTGAGGGTTGGCCAAACCGCTCTGAAAGAGGTCAATCCTTGCCTGCTCTTTCAGGTGGCAATCGTGGACCTTCTTTGCAGTCTTTAGAAATATCTCGGCATACCGCTCCATTGACATGCTCCCCTGCACGAGGCTTTTGAGCTCCTTCTTTGCCTTCTGCAAGTCAGTAGGCCTGAAGTACAGCTCACGTATCAGTTCGCAATACTCCTCCCAGGTGGGGTCCGAGTGTTGCTGCTTCTTCTTGCAGAGCTCCGTCAGCTTCTCAAACCACTTTGGCTTCAAAGAAAGCATACCTTGTGCACCCCACTCATGTTCTTTGATCCAAGTATGGCGGAGGTGCCTATGAAGAATCATCAGGAACGTGTTGACGTCGCACGTGCCATCGTAGCAGTCGGCCGGCTCAAGAACCACACGACTCCCAGTCCCGCCTTCCTTCTGGGCCCGAGTTGGAGCTGCACGAGTCTGTGGTTCAGGCACGTTCGCTTCCAGGCGAGGAGGAGGATCGACGACTGGAGCTCGACACGCGTCGGGAACGTTTGCACGTTCACTTTCTGCACTTTCATGCTCGCGATGCTCCAAAATCTGTCCCAACTCCACCTCGGCTGCGTGACGCGCCGCACCGACTGCTGCGTTAAGCACAGTACGCTGGTTTTTGGCTTCCTTGGTGCGAAGTTCCTCGAGTGCCAGATCCGCCACCTTTGTGCGGTGGTCGGCGGCCGCGACCTCACGCTTTAACTTCTCGTTCTCCTCGTACAGCTTCTCATTCATCCGCTGCACCATAAACGACCGTTTGTGAAGCGTGACGCGCACCATGTCATCGTCGTATGTGAGGGCACCCATGATGGTCACAACGAGCGTGAAATCCTCAGGAGGGAGGCAGGCGCGGAGGTGATAGAGTTGTTCGTCGACGTTCAGGCAACGCGCGACGTTGTCAAGCGCACGCTGCGCTGCCGCCGAACTCGGCCGGCTCGCAGGCCGGGCTCGCTCCCCTTCCGCCGAAAGGAGAGCACAACCCTCGTCGTCCATGTGGTCAGATGCACGTTTCACTTGGTTAGCGCCTGCTTCAGGTTCCTTCGCCATGGAGTTGCCGGCCTCACTGCCCTTACTGGCTGTGTCATGTGCATCCGGTTCGTCGTCAGCTTCGCGATCCGCTTCAATGAATACGCGATCCGCTGGCTCGTCGGGCGATTCATCTCCATGCTCGTCTCCTTCGGCAACCCTGTCGGGGTTATCACCATCAATGATGTTCCCTTTGGTGGCCTTCAACCCCTTGTCGTTTGCACGAGTGTTCAGGGTGGGCGTGGCCTCGTTGCCGAAACCGAGCTCCACGGCGAGCGACCGACTTTTTCCATCGCCTTACCGAGCAGCAGCAACGGGGGTCTCGCGCTGCTGTCCATGCTTTGGAGATGTTAGCGTTCTGCCCCTTGGCGACATCGGGCGGGTACCTCCCCCACTAGCCGTTGCCTCTCGGCGCGACTTCGCGAGGTGGGCGCCGGGCGCTAATGTCCCGCGACGCTCCTTGGATCCCAAGGGCGTGCGTTCATTGGAGCGGCAGGGGCTGGTGCTTGGAGTACGCCCCAAGACCGGGGAGAGTCCGGTCCCAAGGCTGGCCATCCTTGTGGCAAGGCCTTGCTTCGGCTCTCTCACTCTCCAAACTTCCTCCTCCAATCCCTCTCTCCCCTCTTCCTTCCTTTTTTTTTTAAGTGGGTGGAGGACACACTATTGGACTATGTGTGCCTCGCTTTAGACCCGTGGTGGACCGAGGTGGCTCCAAGCCAAACCTCCTTCACCCTCTTTTTTTGTGGGAAAAAGGGGGAGGACAGGCAATGTTAAACAGCACCAGCTGTCTGATTCAAGTCATAGACGGGCAGGTTGGAGACAGAATTTCAAACTAGAGTAGAAATTACAAGGTAGAAATCACTTTTTGTAAAAAAGCCATGGAAAAAAGTACAATAGTGAAATAAAATGGCTTGAACTGGTAGTGGCCAATTTTACGGATCCAACAAAAAAAACGGGGCAGGAAACGGAGGACCGGAGGCTAAGTTATGGCTCTCCCTACTCCTTCCTGCTTGGAGAAACCGGGACTGATGGGTCCCTTGTTCTTCTTGGATTGGGCGCCCGTAAAAAAACATGTTGAAGGCTCCTGGCTCGCCCCTTGTGCCTCCCCTGCTGCTGTAGCAAGAGGTTGATGTGGCAGCTTGTTGGTCCAGTAACCCTTTGTGAGAGTAATGCTGTGCGGAAGTAGGTTGGGTTGGTGGAGGTGGGGTGTCCGCGCATGGAGGTGGTGGGGTATTGGCACCTCTGGGCGACGTTCTACCAGCACCACCACGAGGTCACCTGCTGCTCGTCAACTAAGTCACCACTCCTCGTGTTGTATGAGGATTCTCATGACGGAGTGGAGACAACGGCGATGTCAGCGGGACGACCTAACTCTGAAAGCAATGTAAAGCGAGAGCTCGAACTTAGCGTCGAAAGGCTTCGGCGAGCTCGGAAAACTTTGCGTTGTGAAACTGAATGACCGTCCTCCTCGTCGGAGTGGTCTTTTCCTTGCCCGAGTTGTCATGGCTTGCCACGCCTTTCAAAGCTACGTTGATGTTTCTTTATAAAGTTATGATTTGTTTATTATTTGTAATTATATATGTATTTCGTTAGAAATAACGGTAGAATCTTCGTGACCGTGTTTTGTGTCGAGATGGTTGTTTGGATTCGTTTTCCACTATTTCCTTCACACGCTTGCGTCAAGCTTGATGTGACCTCATGGTGTCGATCGCAGAACAGTGTCCGAAAGACTGTTGCAATCAGGTAATGATTGTGACAGTCTTTCTTGACTGTAAATTTTAGGTTCTGTTTTCCAAAAGGTTGTTGTGTTACATTATAACCCTCATTTTTGGCCGACCATGTCCATTTTGAGAAAAATCCAAATTTCACCCATTCAAAAAACTTATAGTTAGGATGCTCCTACATTGAATTGGTATCAGAAATCGCCCCGAGTTACTTAAAATTTCATACCTTACCCCTATTTTTTCAAGTAATTATCAAAGCTTTTGGTTTCCACGCGTTGAGATCGAGGACGGAGGTGTACGACGTCATCGCTCGCGCGGTCAACATCACCGTGCGAACAGTACGCTGCCTCGTCAGCCTCAATCAAGACATTGATAAATCGAAGCAAACACGTCCCCCAACTCCCAGCGGACCCACCCACCCCACCCCCTGTTGTGATTTGTGACGTTCCAGTCGACTTGTACGATTTACTATGGCCACTCTTCCGTGCCTACGCCCGTGCAGATCCCTGATGCGAACCCACGTGGCACCCGTGTATCCTCTTGTGGTGGATTACCAAGTTGGAGCTAGCCGACGATCGCCCCACAGTCTTGGACGCTGTCTAGGACCTTCTCCAGTTTTTGTGTAGCACATAGGAGTCTATCAATGGACTGGTCGTGGGCCCCATTTGCATGTTTTTGCATTGAGTATCCACCGCTTCATGTCAGATGCATGCATGTGACCACTCTTAGCATCAAGCTTGTGATTTTGCACGTTAAGGTTCAGACGGCGTAGCTTGCTGACTTGTTTACGCTGAGTTACCGCCAAAATAGTGGTTTTAGGCCGGTTTTAGGACAGACCTTGCACTGCCGCGTGCGACACCCGCTGTGCATCGCGGTAGGTACTCATGCCATGGACCTCTCATTTTTCATTTCTCTAAGCAAATGCTATTGAAGCATTCGACACGTTGCCTTCTGTCTCCTAGCCAAACTCTTCCCGTCGTGTGTACGACTTTTGACTGTCGTCATTGTCTCACCAAGCACTCACGCCTAGTTAGTGGCTGTGTTGCTAGGAATCTTCCACGCATCTTATCATGGTATCAAAGCAGCGAGAAAACTCTCACTGAGCTGCGCAGTAGAGACACAACATACGAGCAACACTGAGTGTGAACCTTGCAGCTCATTCACTCGGACTTGTTGACGTCACCCAACAACCGCTACTGCCACCTGCCTTTAGCACGCGAGATTGCAGCAGCTGAAGTCACTGGCAGCAGCAACAGCGGTAGCATGCAGCAACCACTGCACGTGGCAGCCGCTGACAGTTGCTGGCATAAGCGCTTGTAGTAGTAGCAGTAGGTGGCAGCTGCAAAAGGTGGCAGCGGGTAGCAACAGCAGCAGCAAGAGGCAAGAAGCGAGCTACAAGTAGCGAGCACCCAGCAGCAATGGCAAGCAACAACGCGCAGGAGCAGCAGCATTGAGCAGCAATAGCGAGCAGTAACAATAGCAACGCACCAGAGTAGTTGTAGCAACATAGCAGCAACACGCAGTAGCGTTAACACGCAATTGCATTAGCGCGTAGCAGTAGTAGCAACACGTAACTGTAGCAACGCGCAACAGGAGCAGCGGCTACAGCCTTATAAGTAGTAGTATAGCGTGGTTGCTGCCAACGCTTCTCAAACTGTGATGCGACTACTGTTGTAGGCACAGGTGTAGCAGCAGCAGCTGAGCGCAAGCTGCTCCCGACCTTCTGCCCAGCTTCTGTGCGGCTACTTTGGAGCGGCCGCCCAATAGCCACAAGGGTTGTAAAAAAAAGGAAATCGTGTAGACGTCGGCATCTTTTCTGCTGATGTCATCAGGTTTGTGCTGACGTCACCAAACCTCTGTTGAGGTCAAAACTTGCCTTTAGTAAAAAATTTGGGCCGAAGTAACAAAATCATGCCGGCGTTTCACCCCTTTGAGAACCATTCCGGGTTCTGCAATCCGATCAGTTTGACATCCCGGTCCATACTGAGCGTTGACATGGCTCTAACCGGTGACGAGGGCAAAGGACCACTAGAGCCCTCTTCCTCCTCCTCAAGGTTCATGAGTCCACGCTCGCACGCTATTGAGGACCTGTGGAGTTAGCAGAATGAGATGCGTTGCCTACAGCAGTAACAGACTGACGCCATCCACAAGCTCACTGAGCTTCTTCATGGTCAGTCCACAGCCCCATGGCTGACCTCTGAGGGAGTCGGCGGTTTTGTACCTTCTGCATAGCAATCAACATCTACACTAGAGATAGCAACAAGACGCGTCCTGTCACCTCTTGACCCTTGGGATGAGGACCCTGACATGCCCGGTATGGAGGATGACACTCAAAAGAGGGAGATTTGTATACTTCAGGAGCGTCTTTTTCAACTTCAGACGAGCTCTCGAGCCCCACAGACATCTGGCATCCGATGATCCCATGAGTTCTCGCCTGATCCCTACCTTGGTGATTTCCCTCCTCTTGGTGTTTTCCCCATCCTTTGCCCTTCTCACCCCTGGTTGCTCTCCCTCGAAGCGGGAACCCAAGGACTTCGAGAAACAGCCCCCACTCTATGTCAGCAAGGATGGCTCTGGCTGTTGGGAGACTCTTTTCCTGGTCTGGGCCACTTCAGAGGAAGCCTGGCCCTACTATCAGAGCTCGTACCAGGTTACGGATCGCCCCTAGATGCTCACAGTTGCCAGGGCGATGCGGGGACTCCTTCACGCCATGTTACGCAAGACTTTCGTGGACCTTTGTCTGTTCCTTGCAGAGGCCGGCATAGGCACGGGTGCTGATCCGCATCGGGGCTCGAACCTAGCTTTGTCCCCGCTTGCTGCAAAGACGCACGCTACCCACGCGGCTCACATTCACGCCTTCCACTCCCTTGCTCAGGGACCTGCCAAGCCCGTAGCCGATTACTTGCATCGTGTCATGCGCATCTACACGCTCCTTGGGACCTCAAGAGGTAGACAGGTGTGGGGGCTTTACACTCTCATGATCGGAGTTTGCCTCGAGCACATAGACATCTTCTCGGGGTACAACGTCACCGTACTCGAGCCCTTCTCCATCTCCCTCCAGCTTCTTCCTTTGGCGCATTAGCTTTTCCTCAAGGTGACTTCCGCCCGTGAGGCACTCGTGGCCCATCAAGAGAGTCCCCATCGCATTGCCACCGACGCCCCTCTTGCAGTCTACTTCTCCATCCTCCAACGCATCCTCCTCTTCCCCTTCCATCCTGATTGCCCCAACTGAGACGTGGGGTATGGCGGAAGCGGCACAGGGAAAGAAGGGCAAGAAAAGGCATGGTTCGTGCCAGTAGCAGTTTCAGCAGCTGTAGTCATCAAGCAGTAGGAATGGACGTACCGTTCACTTCTACAATTGTGGGGGTGCACATCGCTACACCATATGCCAGCAACCGCTCGACTGGACGTGGATTGCTCCCGGTCTTCAGGTTGCACACACACCCAGCGGTCTGCGTCAAGGAGCATAACTTGTGGGCATGCAATGACCACGACTGCAGTTGTTCCCCCTTCCCCACCGGTGAACAGTGGCGACTTGGACCCCCGGGTGGTTCACAGATTGTTTGTTGGTCTGTCCTCGTAGCTCGTGATGACTCATGCGAGGGGGCACAATTGGCATGTGATGATGATGGGCCTGATTGTACCGATTGAACTCATGAGTCTCACATCTGTGCCCTTTGTTGTTTCTCCTCTCTTGTTGCTCAGCGGCCGTCTCAGGGCGAGTGTTCAATTGCCCGTTGTACAGTGACATCCTCCTGTTGTTTTTACTTGTGCCTGTGTTGTTGATGACCTCTACCGTGTTTCACGGATTTCTCCTTCTTCTTTCTCCCCTTCTCCTCTTGCTCGTGTGTTTATCACTGGTGTTTTGTCTGCCAAGCACTAGCGATTGCTGTAACATCGCTTTTGTCATGTGGGGTCGGACACTGTGTCAATGCTGATTTGGACACAGCTCGCACTCGGTCTTGATGCGGATTCTTTCCAGAAGCTGCCCAAGACCGACTGCCTGTTTTGCGCTGAGGGTAAGATGCATCGTTGCACCTCCCTTGACTCCCATTCTGTAGTACTTCGCTTCCTCCTGTTGGTCCATTCCGACCTTCTTGGTCCTCTTCCAGTCGAGTCTTTGTCCAATAGGGGCCGTTATGTCCTCACCCTAACTGATGATTTCACCCGGATGCGGTGGGTCTACAGCTTGCACCAAAAACATGCCGCCGCTCTAGCGGTTTGCCTTTGGCTACTGATGTATGAGCGTCAGTCATGGCACAAGCTACACACCTTCTGTTTGGATCGCGACGGTGAGTTTCTTGGCAACATGGATAGTTTCTTTACCAAGCACGTGGCTTTTCACCAGGTCTCTGCTCCCGCTACTCCTCAGCAGATTGGTGTCTTTGAGAGCTGGAACCGCACCATGGAGGACGCGGTTCGCGCTATGTGGTCAGAGTGTGGTCTTCTAGAGTCCTTCGCTTTTGAAGGATTCGCATACATGACGTGGGTGTGGAACTGCCTCCCGCACGGTGCCCTTCCAGACCACATTACACCATACGAGCTCTGATTTGGCCACCGTGCTGCCCTACATCTCGCTTGTGTCTAGGGATCTATGGCTTTTTTGTGGTACACTGAGGACAAGTAGGGTAAAAGGTCTCCTCCCGGAGTTGCCTGTGTGCCTTTGTGGGCATATCCCCGCGGGCGGAGGCCTAGCGATTCTGGGACCCCGCTTGTCGTTGCATCGTTGAGTCCCGCGATGCGCTCTTCTTTGAGTCTCTCACCTACTATGACCGGACCTCGATCATGTCGATGTTCATCACGCACATTCCTACATTTGAGGCTTCTCGACGAATGGGGGAGTCTGAACCTGCGCGCACCTCTTCTCCGGCTGATGTTTTTGTTCGAGCCCCCTCCACTTCTTGGTCTCCGGCTCTTGATGACCTAGCGATCATAGCTGGCGGCCCAGAGACCTCTCCAGCCAAGCCGGTTTCTACCCTTGTTCCCTTGCACCCCACAGGTATCCATGAGTCTGTACCCATGTCCACCAGTACTCTTGCCTTTGTGCGTGGTCCTGCCTCGACTCCTGCTCGTGCCGACACATCAGGCCTGAGTCTCCCATCTTTTCAAAAGCATCTCCTCACACTCCTTCACCTCCCCCTTTGCATTAGTCCTCACCAAATGTGGTCATGCATGTCCTTGAGCCTGAGGCAAGCACCTCGAGCCCAGGTTACTTGCGTGAGCCTAATGGTCGTTTTCAACTGTTGGTCTCCGAAGTCCAACGGGTGTTTAGTCCCGCACCCAGGCGCCCCAGTTGCTGTGTTGCTAGTGGTGATCCCAACACAAAGGCCCTAGTCCTGAGTGTCCACGCAGATTACACAATGATACATCCAGCGTTCTTGTAGGGCATGATCTGGTCACCCGCAAGTTTCGTCTTGCTTGTGATGTAGTAGCTGACCTCGTGGTCGTCATGCCTAGCTCAGAGGCCTGTGCACTTACCACTCAGAGCTCACCCTCTTTGGTGCCTGATCTAGTGACACTGAGGGGAGCTGTCTCATCCGAGGATGCAGACGCCTGACGGGTTACATGTGAGTATGAGCTTCATGCCATTCAAGAGCACGGAATTTACGAGGAGGGCTATCCAGGTCAAGTGGGTCTTTCGCAAGAAATTGAAGCCGGATGGCTCACTGGGACGCCACAAGGCTCGCTTGGTCGTTAAGGGCTATTCTTGGATCGAGGGCATTGATTACAGTGACACTTTTGCCCCTGTCAGCCGCATGACCTCAGCTCGTCCTCTGTTCGGTGTGGTGGCTCAGCATGACTGGGAAGTGCACACGATGGGCGCGAACAATGTGTTCCTCCATGGCTCTGTGGATGAGGAGATTTACGTAGCCCAGCTAAGAGGCTTTGAGGGCAGCAACAAGGTATGGCACTTGTGTAAGTCCTTGTACAGCCTCAAGCAGACTCCTCGTAAAGGAACCAAGAGATTATTGGCACCCTAACTCGTGCAAGATATGTAACGAGCGAGGCACATCCCTCTCTCTTTATCCGACAGATGCCTAAGCGGTTCACCGCCATTCTGGTCTATGTGGAAGACATTATGATCGCGTCTGCTTCTATGAAGGCCGGGAAGGAGGCCAAGGCGGTCCTCTTGACTACCTATAGGATGAAGGACCTTGGTCCTATAGCGGTGTTTCTTGGCATGGAAACTGTGCGAGACAGCAGACATCGGACACAACTGCTGCATCAGGCCCGATATGCATGCATTTTGGGGGAGTGCTTCGGTGACCTCCTTGGCACAGTACCAATGGTCACCACACCTCACATACCTGACAGGCACTATGCCCTAAAGGTGGACGATCCTACACAGCTTGGGGAGACGTGGGATGTGAACTTGTACCTCCGCCTCATCGGATCTCTGATGTACCTGGTCACTACCACTCGCCCCGACATCTTCGACGTCAACCTCCTTCCACAGTTCTCATATGCTCCACGTGCTAGAGCCCTTCATGCGGTTGTGTGAGTGTTGCGGTACGTGGTCTTCATACCGTCCCTTGGACTCTACTTTCGCCGGCAGTGTTCGGTGGTTCTTGACGACTACACTGATAGTGAGTAGGCCTGGAGTCTAGATGGACGCAGTTGCACCGGTTACGTGTTCTTGCTCGGTGGTACCACTGTGTCTTGGCAGAGTGGCAACCAAGGTTGTATTGGACGTAGCTCATAGGAGGCAGAGTTTGTCGCTCTTGATGTAGTGGTTGCTAGTGCTTTGTGGCTGCTGCGAGTGTTCCTTGAGCTGGGGCAGTCAGTGCCCGCCATTGTGCTTCGCTGCGAAAACCAGAATACTCTTACCATTGCTACAAACTTTGGTGTCTTTGATGCCCGCATGAAGCACATTGCGGTCGAGCATCACTTCGTGCGTGATCTGGTGGAGCAACACGTGATCTTCGTCATATGGGTTGGCACTGACATGCATCGTGCTGATTTCTTGACAAAGGCACTGGCGCGCGGGAAGTCTCTGGTGGCCATTAGTTCTGTTGGGCTTCGCCCCTTGCCTGAGAGTGGTTGAGTGCGGGGTGTGTGTGTGTCTGTGTCACAACTGTTTTTTGCACTCACTGTTGCACTCGTTTCAGTGCTACACGTGTATGGGCATGCGTATAACTGGGTCATGGGGTAGTGTTTTGATTTGTGATGTTCCTTTTGACCTGTATGGTTTACTGTGACCACTCGGTTGTGTCCATGCCTGTGCATATCCTTGATACGGACCCAAGTGGCACCAGTGCGTCGTCTGGTGGTGGACTACCAGGTTGGAGCTCACCGACGACCGCCCAAGAGTCGTGGACGCTGTCTGGGACCTTCTATAGTTATTCTATAGCACATAGGAGTTTATCGATGGACTGGTCGTGGGCCTAATTTGCATGTTTTTGCATAGTATGTCCACCTCTTGATGCCAGATGCATGCATGTGACCAGTCGTAGCGTCGAGCTTGTGATTTTGCACGTTCAAGTTCACACAGCGTATTGTCCTGACTTGATTCCACTGAGTTAGGGCCAAAACAATTGTTTTGGGCCGGTTTTAGGACAAACCTTGCACTGTCATGTGCGACACCTGCCTTGGGCCGCGGCAGGTACTCATGCCATGGACATGTCATTTTTCATTTCTCTTTACAAATGCTAATGAAGAATCCTAGCACTTTGCCTTCTGTCTCCTAGCCAAACTCTTGCCATGGTGTACAACTTGTGACCGTTGTCACCGTATGACCTGGCACTGCGCCTAGTCAGCGGCTATGTTGCTAAGAAGCTTCCAGGCATCTTCTCAACCCCCTACCTCCCCCCCTGCACGCAAATCGACTGGACCATGCAGATACGTGGATGACAAAGTACACCGACGACAATTACCAAGCATGGAGACATTCGGACTAAAAAATACATGTCTGGCATTCTAAACATACTCCATCCTTGACTAGCAACATATCTGCAAATGCATATACATATACATCTATAAACATTAACGTATACAATAGAATTTATATACTTATGTAAAAATACACAGAAATACACGTTTACAGAAACATGTAAATATTCATATACATATAAATATACATACACATATACATGCACTTATGCATAGATACATATACATGTGAATATACGTTTAAGAATACATGTACATAGACGTGTAAATCTACATACAATTATACAAAAAAAACCCTATATATATATGAACATACGCTTTCACATACATACATATACATACAAACAAATGTATAAAAAACAATAAATAAAGATATAAATCTACATATAAATGTACGTGTACATATACACATAAACAAACACATACATATACCTATACCTATACAAACACATGTACATATACATACACACACACATACATATACATCTACATATACATATACATATGCATATACATATATATATATATATATATATGTACATATGTATACATGTATGTATGCATATATGTATATATGTATATGTATATTCATATACATATACATAAACATACACATACATATACACATACACATACACATACACATACACATACACATACACATACACATACACATACACATACACATACACATACACATACACATACACATACACATACA
>SZWC01031041.1:2500-15572 GCA_023375785.1 Penium margaritaceum | reverse complement strand
TTATTATTTGTATCTTGTTGTTTTTGTGAGATAGGCAGCAAGGGTTAGGACCCTTGCTGGTAGGATCTTTGGGTGATCAACAGTGCAGCATGTACAATAACACGGCAAGGGTTGGGAATCTTGACTGAAATCTTGATTGATACAAAGTACATGTATGGTACATGGAAAATCCTAATCAAGCTACGCTAGCAGAGCTCCTGGCCCATAGAGGGGCAACGCCTTGCTAGGCCTTGGAGGCCGTTGTGGCAAGGGTCTTCGTGCAGTCTCCACGTTGACTGGCCTCCAGGGTAGCCTCCACCCAGGCTGGCAGGCCTTGCTAGGCTTACAGGGGCCTTGGAGGGATCTCCAGCAGAGTCTTGGTATGGGCTCCAGAGTCAGAGGCTTGAGCAGGACTGAGTGCTTGCAGAAAACTGAGATGTTGAGATAGTTCTGAACTAAGAGGAGCTTCCCTTTAATACCTGATGTCCTGGCAAGTTGACCACCTGAAGGAGAAGCTTCCTTTAGCTGGTTCAGGTCTGCTCCCTCTTGGGGAAGCTTCCTTCTAGGAGAAGCTTCTTATAGGTCAGAGTTGTTACTGGCATCCCTGCAGGTTCAGGGAGAAGCTTCCTTGTTAAGGAAGCTTCATCAGGTGTTCAGGTGCAGCTTCTCTAGGAGGTTGCTTGCTCTACAGGCTTTTCTCTGACGGCCGTTGATCTTGCCATGCTGTTGCATCAGATCTGTCGATCAGGTGGCTCCTGAAGCTTGTTCCAGATTGGCCCATGTAGGTTGAAGGGCCCAGGCTCTATTCATGTGGCTGATGATGAAGTGTAGGTTTCATGCTCAGTGTGCATGATTCCTGTCCAGTCGGCTAGAGGATTCCCTGACCAAGGCAGCTATGCAATGCTGCGTAGTAGGCAACTCCCCTCCTTGCTAGAGCTAACTAGAGGCATGCGCAACCCCCTTGCGCATGCCAGCACACTATATTACACACCAGGCCCTTTAGACTGCTTCAGGGCTGGTTCTGAGATTTTATCCGGCCTGTGCAGGAGAGAATTCCTAGTAGATGTGGACCCGGGAATTCACCGTAAAATTCGTAACTTTCCGTACAGTGCTCAGATTGCAGTGTCGTCTTCACCATGTCGGAGCTTAACACCAGCACAGAATTGTACCTCTCAACACTCCCCCTCGATTGATGCGCTGGTGATTTATACCGTGTCACTCTTGCGCGCTCCCGAAAAATTCCTCGAGTGACTCCCAAAAATTCTTGTCGAGGAAATGGAGCCGAGTATCCTCCTCGATGAATGGGAAATCCGGAAAATTGTTGATATCTGGTTCTTTTCCCAAGGAAAAAAAGATTCCTCTTAAATCGGTGCCGTGGTCACTTCCTGACCTATTTTTGGGCTTTCGGTCAGTGATTTTTGCAAGCTGTCATACACAAAAATTGTCGGGTCAATTTTGGGCCACTCTAGAAAATCGTCGCTTGCTCCATGCAGGAGCAACTCCTCATGTTGCTCCTGGCGACAAGGTTGTACATGATAGCCTTCGCCCTCGTGCATCTTCCTCCAACCTTCCTGCTTCTTTTCAGGTGGAGAATCTTCCAGAAAAAACATTTCTGGGTCGTCTGTTGACTTTCCAGTCGCCTGCACAGTACAAAAGCCATCTGGGAGGCTGTTGTGGCAGTCAGTGTCGTTTTTAGTTGCGAGCAGCTTGTTTTCCCCAGTAACTGCCACTATACTGTTGCTCTCTTGCTGAAAGACCTGATTCTGTCCTTGCTGTCCGCGAAGTGTCGAGTGGAAACCACCGTTCTTGCCCAATGTGTGCGTAGTGGTCGTTCGTGCGCTCGTCCACTGAATCTGGGGTGCCGTCGCCGATTTCGTGTGAAGTGGGGAGGCCCTGTTTCGTTCGGTCGCAACTGCGTGCGTGGGACACAGTGTTGCGGTTGAGACTTTCGCCACCGCGTAGTCGAGCAGGCACATTGCGCACATCGCGACAGTTGCTCTCTCTCGCTTAGCCTCCTCCTGTCAGCCGGCTTCGTCTTGTTCCTCGGCATTTTTGTTTTTCTCTCCGCCGGCTTCATCCTGTTCTTTGCCGCCGCACATTTTCTTGCTTGCGAGTTGGCCTCGCTTAGCGATTGGGCCCACCTCTCGCTCCCCCTCGCGTGCTGACGTCAGCAGCGAGGAGGCAGCTTCACGAGCTGCCGCGGCATCCATGGCTGCTCGCTCGCTGCCTCGCTCGCTGCCTTGTTGCCTCTAATCACCAAGGCACAACAGGTGCTTGGGGCCGTCCGACGAAAATGCACTTCATCCTCTATACACACTGTGTCCCTCCGCCTCACTCTTGTCCGTGCCATCTGTCTCTCCCGCCTAATGTATGGCATTGCAATATGGGGCCCACCCACCCTCGCGCTAGTACGCCGCTCCTATTTCACATGTGACCCCCCCCGTGGCCTGCAGGATGCCCACAAACTACATCTCGATGGAATCCTATGGTGTGTCTCGGCCACGACAGTCGCAAGATCAACACCACGCAATTTGATACATCTTGAGTCGAACACCCTCCCATTCCAGTTCTTGCCCTTTGTCTATGGCCCTAGATATGCAGCGTATTTAGAAGCGCTACCGGTGGAGCGNCTTGTCTGGCCACCCAGTTTCCTTATCCAGCGTTGCACTTTGTGCGGGACTGTCCAGTGTTTTATGAGGTGCGGGGTCGGTTTCCCTGTCTCTTTCCTACTGATCTGCGGTGCTTCTCGCTAAAGGACTTCCTCTCTTTCGAGGACCAGGCCTGCTTGGCGTCTTGTGTGGCAGGTATGCTCCAGGTCTACTACAGCTACCACAGCAGCCCCAACCTGCAGCAGACACTGGGCTACCCGCATCAACCCCGTGCTCCCCCTCCCCCGCGCCAACGCCACATCCTCAGCATCTGCAGCCCAGGATGACAGCCGCTAATCAATCAATATGGTGGATTCGTATGGAGCAAGCTCGCAGCATGTAGCAGCCTTCTGGCCGCCGCGCAGCTGAGCTCGGCATTTATGATATGCCGTTACTAGGCCTCTTTGGCCACCATTGGCATGTCGCTCTTATTGCCCTTGTGTGCTCAGTCCCTCCCCCCCTCAGAATCTCGCTAGGACTTTCATTTGCTTTGACCCCTGTGTGCTTCTTTACACTTGACAGTGGGCACATGCATGCCCCTCTCCATGTTTGTCGTGTGTGGATGTCCCTCCTGACTCTCACTGTCACATGTGGCTCTGTGCCACCGTCCATTCCCCGCGAAGGGGTAGCGACGATAAACATAATAATCTATCTATCTATCTTGTTGCCTCTTTTTTTCTTTGTCGCGTGCTCGGCACCCCCACCTGCTCACCGCGGCCGTTCCGAACTCGCAGCCGCGCTAGCTGCGCAAGCTGCTACAGCTGCTCCGGTTGCTCGATCGGCAGCCCCACGAACTGGCCGCGGCCGTTCCGATCGTGCAGCTGCACTAGCTGCGCGAGCTGGGTCGGTTGCGTTGGCTGCTCGCGGTTCTGCTGCCTGATTTTTTTTTCTTTTTGGTCCGAGACCTTTTTGTTGCTTGCGACCATTTTTATGGTCGCAGCAAGCCTCTGCAGTCACGATATCTCCAGTTTTGACCGCAGGGATTTCTGCTTCGCCGGCGGATCCTTCTGTCAAAAAAGAAATCTCAGACTGGCTTTTGAACTGCAGCTTCTCTTCACCTGGGATATGCGGTGCTGTTGGGGCTGTTCTAATAAGCTGGAGGCCGCTAAAAAAAATCTGCTGTTCAATGATAGTCTCTTTTGGAGTTGCTTTTGCGAAACGCCCCGCACCTTCCCGAGGTCCACGAAAGCCACGTTGATTTGTTGAATGGCAACCTGATGCTGTGTCGGATTTTTTTGCTTCAGTCAATGTTATCTCTTGGACCATGAAGCACATGAGATTTGTGTGCGTAAAGCAGGCTTGCGCGACGGCGGAGCTACGTGTGTTCGACTTCCGCGTCCCCTCCACGAACGGCCGCTTCCGCACGTACTGCGAGAGGGCGTTGGAGGTGAGACCACACTGCCCCGCGCATTTGTAGAAAACGTCCTTCGGGACGCTCTTTGTCAGAAAGTCAGCTGCTTGCTTCGTGCCTGACACGTGCATGAGTTGGATGGTGCTGTCTTTGACCTTTGAACGGATCCAGTGCCCACGAATGTCGATGTGCTTCGTTCGGCCCTAAAACTTTGTCGAGTTTTCGAGGTCAATCACAGACTTGTTGTCGACAAAGAATTTTGTCGGCTGCGTTTGAGCGAATCCGATGTCCTCCAGGAGGCTGCGAAGATACATTACCTCCTGTGCAGCTGAAGTAACTGCCACGTACTCAGCTTCTGCGGAGCTCAGTGTGATAAGGTTCTGTCGCTTGCTAGTCTAGGAAACTGCTGCTCCACCAAGTAAGCACACAAAACCTGTGGTGCTTTGACGATCTTCCACTATGGCCCCAAAATTGGCATCGACGTAGCACTCGAGGTCGAGTCTGTCAGTCGTTCCAAACAACAAACTTGCGTCTCCTGTAGTTTTAAGGAAACCCAGAGCTTTGTCCAGCTCCTTGCATGCTCCCTCTGTACATGTCTCGTTGCCGCGTGCCAAGTTGCTTACGGCAAACAACAAATCTGGTCGTGTGCAACTTGCCGCGTGCATCAGTGAGCCAACTCTGCTGCAATAGTCAGTCTTGCTCCTCCCCCTCTGTCCCTGATGTGTCAGCTGCTGCTGTGACAGAGGTGTTGGGACATGTCGATCAGAAACGTTGAATCGCTCACAAACTTTGCAAGCGTACGGCTGCTGGCTCAGGTGAAGCGTATGCGCTCCACGGTCGCGTTTGATGTTCATTCCCAGGTAAAACTCAAAGTTGGGCATGAGTGTCACATTGACTTCTTTCGCCATGGCCGTTCTGTGGTTTTGATGAATTTTGCCGACGGACCTATGATGAGAAGGTCGTCGACGTAGACCAGCATGTAGCAGTCTGACTTTGAGTCTGGTGATGGTCGATGTAGGAAGAGGCAGTCGTCGTATGCTGAAGGCTCAAAGTCTAGAGACTCTAGCACTGCTTGCAGCTTCTTGTACCAAAGTAGGGGGCTTTGTTTCAGTTCATACAGACTCTTCACCAACTTGCACACTCTACCACTCTCGTCGTCGTACCCCTCTGCTTGCTTCATGTAGACGGTCGTATCCATCTCACCATGCAAAAAAACATTTTTTACGTTGAGCTGCTGCACCTCGTAATCCATCACTACTGCAACTGCCAACATGATGCGAGCGGTGGTGTGGTGGCTTACGGGAGCGTAGGTGTCGAAGAAGTCTTTCCCCTCAACTTGCGTGAACCCCTTTGCCACGAGGCGAGCCTTGAACTTGTCAATGCTCCCGTCGGCTTTTGTCTTGACACGAAACACCCACTTCACCCCCACAGGGCGAGAGCCGGATGGAAGCTCTGTAAGCTCCCAAGTCCCCTGATCCATGACACTCTGGTACTCTACGTCAAGTAACGTCTTCCACTGTGCAGCATGCTTGCCTTGCAGAGCTTCTTTCACAGTCTTGGGCTTAGGCGGTAGCTCGCTTGCTGAGACGAGAGCTGCGAGGTGTATTATGGTGAAGTCTGCCACGACATCATCCGCCTTTTTGTAGATGGAGCATGCCGTGATAGCCAGATTCGCTTCATTAATCTCCGGCTCTCCTTCTTGTTGTAACTGCTTTCGTAGGAGGCGCGTGAGGCGCCCCGGATGCCGGGCAGCTTCATCCTATGGTTTCCCCGCCGCATGCGCACCATTCTGCACTCCCACACCCTTATTCTTGTCATGAGGAACTATGAGTGCCTCATGGTCAGTGGTGATGCGTTCGTCCCGGCAAGTGTCGAGGGTCACACGCGAGGCCACCGGCTGCTCATTCATCTTCTCCAGATCAATAAGGGTGAGTGGCACACTGTCGGCTTCCCCCTCCTCTAGCGTCTCCATGTAAGAGTCGTAGAAAGTCTAGAGAAGAGCGGGCTCAGTAGACTGCTTACTCTCCCAAGCAGAGCGCGTCAAGTTCTCGAAGAAGATAACGTCTCTGCTGGTGATGACGCGACGGGAGTCTAAGTCGTAAAACTCCCATCCTTTCATGTTGGGGCTTTGGCCGAGAAAAACACCCCATGTTGCTCTATCTGCCAACTTGCACCGATGCTCCTTTGGGACATGAAAGAGTACCATGCACCCAAAACTGCATAGCAAGGTGATGTCGGGCTTGTCATCATGCCATGCTTCGAATGGAGTCATGCTTGGTAGCGACACGTGTGGCACGCGGTTGCGCACCCACACTGCTTGCCGGAGTGCACATGGCCACCACGAGTTGTCGAGCTGCGCACCAAGCAGCATCGACTTCAGCGTCTCTTGCATCGTGCAGTTTGCCCTCTCTGCAACACCATTCTGCTGTGATGTGTATGGCATGAAGAACTGCTGCACGATGCCGAGATCCTCCAGCTGCATGGAAAACACTGTGCTAGTGTACTCTCCAGCACCATCAGAGCGTAGAACCTGTAGTTTCTTGTTACTTTGTCTTTCGGCCATTGCCAGCCACTTGAAGAAGCATGCTGGTGCTTCATCCCTTGTGCGGAGTGAATAGCTCCACACCATCCTTGTGGCATCGTCAACGAAGAGCAAGAAGTAGCGATGCCCTCCGTAGACTGTGGCTATTGGTAGAGGTCCACAAATGTCGGTGTGGACCAGCTTCAGCTTCTGGCTGACGTCGCATTTCGTAGCCAGGGGAAACATTTGTCGTGATAGTTTAGCCTGCACGCAGTCTTCACAAGGTTCTGCTGCATCCTTACTGTCACTTTCCTTGATATCAAGTCCGTTGATCTGTTCCTGCTTCTTCATTGTCTATACGGTTTGGTTGCTGATGTGGCCAAGCCGTTTGTGCCACAAACTGAGGTCTGCGCCAGAAACCTGGTGGAGACTAGCTGCTGCGAAGGGCGTATCTGGCCCTTTTGTTGGAGCTGGTGTTGCAAAGTCAAACTCTATCATACCGTGCGGAAGAAGGCGACCTTCGGCGAAGGTCTCGCCTTCACGGCTCTTTAGGATGACATGCTTTCCATTGCTTACGATCCGCGCGCCCCTCTTCATCAGCTGCCCGAGTGACAGGAGATTCACCGCGATTTCAGGTATGTACAACACGTCCCCGAACTTGACCTGGGCACCGTCGTACCCAGTCACTGTCATTTTTCCTTTGCCCAAAACTGGCACTTGTCGCTTGTTCGCAATGGTGACGAAGCCTTTGGAGCAGGGTTCCAGCTCGTGGAGGCATGTCTTGTCATGGGTGATATGTGAAGTGCACCCATTGTCAAGGTACCACACGTAGGTGGAGCGTACGAACTCATCACTCTGCTTAGTTGAGAGCTGGAAGACAGATCCTGTGTAGTCGAACTGCTTCTCCTTGCCTCAATCCTGCTTCCCTGCCTCTTTGTTCACGCCTCTCTCAGGCTGCTTCTACTTACTGCCAGCTGCCTTCTTCTCCCCCTTTCCTCCTGAGTTGTTTTTTCTGTAACGTTGCTATCGCCTTGCTTGTTCCTCATCCCACATCCTTTTCCTGCACTCTCGCTTCATGTGCCCAATCTTCTTGCAATAATGGCACTCCACTGCAGGACGTGACCCTGCATTCTGGCCGAGCGCACTTCGGGTGCTAGCGTTCGGTCCAGAGTGGGCGGACAACTGGGTGGACGCAGAGTTCCTCGTGGACTGGTTGTTCCGCGAGGGTTGAGCAGTGGACACGACAGCGCTCACACCTTGGTAAGTCGCATTGCTTAGGATTCCCTCCTTCTCTCTTGTCAGTTGCCGGTCGCATTGTTCTGTCAGAAGCATCTTACAAACGTATGCTTCTGTGAGCTCTACTTCATGCTTGAACTTGAGTACCTTCCGGACTTCGTCCCAATCCCTAGTTAGACCGTTGAGGAGAAAGGTCACGAACTTAGGCTCAGAGACATTAGCGTCTGTTACTACAAGCTGATCGCGAAGTGACTTTGCTTTGTTGATGTAGGATTCGATGTTGTTGAAGCCATTGAGGTTGATGTGTGACAGATCCGTCAGGAGTAAGGGTGCACACGAATCCTTGGATTCGTGAATCTCGTTCACGAATATCGAATCCAAAAATGGATTCACGAATCCCGATCCACCCTTGGGTCTTGTTTGGGATTCACGAATCCTATGGTCAAATCCAGGCCGAGTCCTCCAAGAGGCCTCGATCTGTAAATACACAATGAGACTAGCTCAAATCCGGAAGACGGGAATTCTAAGTACGCTTGACCGCGGCGCACGCGCCAAAGTTTAAAGTTTGGACATCCGAATGTTGGATACCGACATTCCCATGCTACGGGAGATTCGCTCCAAGGATCGAACCGCTGGTGCATGTCACCATCTGCCATGCATCCNGGCGATCTGACAGATTACCATCCAGCCGTTCATCATATTTACAGTACACTCGTACAACGTATACCTTGCGATGCAGAGTACGTAGACAGGAATCATGTCCAGTGAAAAATGTGGCAGAGATCCGCTCCTAGAGTCAGTTTGATTGTTCGACGAGAACGTCGGTACCATGGCCGGTGAGGGAGACGCCCCTGTTGTTCCTGTTGTTCAGGATGACCCGACGACTGACTCTGACGATGAGGCTGAGGAGGAGGAGCAGATTGGCGACAAGCGCATGCGGAGAGACTCAGTCGTATGGGGATGTTTCAAGAATGTCTGCAACAACTCCAACCGCGCCACGTGCCTCCTTTGCACCAGACACCCTAACAACCACGTGACCATCAGCTGCAAGGATGGGGCTACCTCGGCAATGTGGAAGCATCTCCGAAAGGTTCACAAGGAGTGGCACACCCAACTCAAGGCCATGGTGGCAGCCAATTAACTGGATGATGCACGGGCGGCAGCCGCGGAAGTAGACACCGAGGTGGCAGCTGCCAACCCCGAGAATGCCCCGTGTCCCGGGGTGCTGCTGGAGTGGGTCTTGTGTTCAAGAAGAAGTAAATTTTGTGCCTGCTCTGGAAGCACCTCGTGGACAAAAACTTGTCCTTCAACTCCATGGACTCTTTTTGGCTTGCCAAGGCTTTTGCCCACGCAAATCCAGTAGCCGCTCTCCCCGGGCGCATGACTTTCGCACGCCTCATCCGCCTGGCTGCTCTTGCCTACCGCGCACGCATCAAGGTCCTCCTCAGTGCCATGACCAACGCAATCAGCTTCACCACTGACGGCTGGAAGGCCATCAACAACACAAAGAATCTGGGTGTCACCGGCCACTGGATTGACCACAACTACAGAATCCGGACTCCTCAAGGAGGTCCTAGAGGGTTGGCTGACTGACTTCGGCCGTGACGGTGCAGCTCTGAAGCCAACTTTTGATGACTGGGAGCTCATTGCCCAGGTCACAGTCATACTCAAACCGTTCAAGAGCTTCACCAACGATATCTCCGGTTGGACGTACCAAACGTTGTCGCTCATCATCCCTTTCTACGCGTCGCTGCTGGAGAAGATGCAGTGCTGGTTGGTGAAGGCACTTGCAACAGAGAGGAAAAGCATGCGTAGGGTGAATGCTGGCCGGCAGGACTGCAAAGAACAGCTGCTTCTGGAGCTCAAGGATGGCATTCTTGCAACCATCGCCAAGCTGGACAAGTACGTGAAACTCTTGACTGAGCGACATGTTCTCGCAACAGCATGCGATCCGCGGTTCCGGTTGCGCTTCTACGAGCGTGTGCACCCCAAAGTCGGCATCAATACAGCTGCAGACCTGCAGCTTGAGGTAGTTGACTTGCTGCGTAACTACAACGACACAGTGCAGTAGAGAAGGGAGGCAGAGGAGGCAGCAGCAGCAGCGCTGGAGGCAACAGCGGCTGACGTGGTAGTGCAGTCAACATCGGTGACATTGAGCCAGTGCGAGGTGGCTACATCAGGATCATCATCCGCGGGAACGCGAGCAGGTGATGGTTGAATGGTGGACCACTCGGTTTTTTCTCCTCGCACTGTGCTGAACGAATAGCTAACCCTGCATTCATGTGTTCATGTATGCAGAGACATCACAACAGAACCTAGATGCTGTCACATCGGCACCGCTCCGAAGCCAGCGCATCAACCAGAACCAGAACCTGCTGGAGGCTGCACTGGAGGATGCAGCAGNAGCGGCTATATTCACTCGGCCGCCATGTCATCACAGACTTCAGACAGAGCCTCATTGACCTCACAATTGAAAATCTCATGCTGCTGAAATCCTGGGTGAATGATCCTGCACTCGCAGACTTTCCTGTCGCTCCCTCGGGAGTAGTGGCTCCAGAACTGGAAGCCGAAGAGCAACGTGTGAACCTCTTGCGACGTGCAGCACATGTGGCTCTGCAAAAAAATGGCGACGATGCGGATGGAGAAGATGAAGACGATGACGTTGCAGACATGGGAGGACTTGGGCAGGACATTGCAGAACCTAGTGGGGTTGCTGGTGGTTTTCACGTTGGAGCTGCATGAGCAATGGATGGTGAGGCAGGCATGCCACCACCATGTAGTGAAATAGTTAGGGCAGGCATACTGCCATGCAGCCAAGTAGTCAGGGCAGGCATGCCGTCATGCATTCCAGTGGACATGGCAGGTATGCCGTCATGCAGGAGGACATGTTCAAACAATGTGTTTTCTGAACCGGTTAAGAAGTGCTCTTTTTGGATGAAGTTGTTTGAAGTTTAATGTGATGCAGAAGGAAGCATGTTGGCGAATGTGATGTACAATTTCAGATGCCACATTATGAATGCATCTTGTCCATGAACATATGAAATGCAAAGCCACTATGGAGAGTTTACAAGTAACCCTTGTACACAGTATTGGATGGATTCGTTGGATTCACGAATGTGACAGGATTTGCGAATCCGGGTCTCGGATTCGCGAATCCGAATCCACCCTTGGATTCGGACTCACGAATCTGAATCCAGGCTTGGATCCGCGAATCGGATTCGGTGTGCAGCCTTAGTCAGGAGGTGAGATTTGAAGGTTGAATCGCCAGACATGTAGGTTCGTAGCAGGTAGGACCAAGCCTGGCGAGCTGGCTCAGCAGTTTCCTCGTACAGCCGTATAGCTTGCTGGATGCGAGGAGTCAAATGGTCGTCCAGCACCATGAAAGCAGCTCTGGTGAAGTAGTTGTACTCAACCACCATGCTAGATAGCGATCCTTGGGGCGGAGGCGTGTAGTAGCCGTTGTAGAACTTCCAGATGCCGTGTATCTGGGCCGTTTTTTTGAACTTGTGCGCCCAGTGCGGGATGTTCTCGCCATCGAATTTGTCAACCTTGAGCTTGTGCAGATGTAGTGAGGCTGCTGCTTGAGGCACACCATCCTCCAGGCCTTGGTACGCTTTGCCTTGTACTACCGCATATGGGAGTGGCACAAAGCCTTCTGCCATTGGCTGTGGCCCTTGTGGTGGTACTGCTGCTCCTGCGTGAACTAGTGATGGTTGTGTAGCAAAGGGTTGCGGCCCTGGTGCATGGCGCACCGGCTGGTAGTGTGCCACGAGTGGCACCATCGGAGCTGGTTGTGGCTGTTGAGCCACAAATGGCTGTGGCATGCCCCCTTGTGGTGCTGCTTCCGACTGCACTTGTGGAGACATGGCTGGTTGCACGACTAGGGGAGGGCTCACTTGAGGCAGATGTGCAGACGATCCTTGTGAACCATGTTGCCACTGCATCTGCTGCTGTTGTTGCTGCTGTTGCTGAAGCTGCTGCTGCTCAGGCTGCTGTTGCTGAGCCCATGCCAGCAGCTGCTGAAGTTGTGCGATTTGGGCTGCTTGAGCCGCATGAGACTGTTGTAGCTATTGCGTCTGTGATGCTTGAGCTGCATGGGTAAGCTGCTCCTATTGACATAGGAGCTCTTGAGCAAAAATCTGCTGCCTCAGCGCCTCCCTCTCTTACTCCACAGCTTGACATGCTGCAGCTTCTTGTTGCGCCATACGTTGCGCCTCCTCCACCAAGCGTTGTGCCTCCGCAACTTGGTGTTGTGCGTGGTCTGCGACATGGCGCCCCTGCTCTTTGCCCATGCGCATGCCATGCAAAACTGATTGGTCATCAAGTAAAGGAAAAGCTGACTAAGCGTTCTCCTCTTCCATGTTGCTCGTGCTTCTGTGCAGGTGGAACGTTGCTCACGCGCGTGAAATGGCGTCACCTCCGCCTCTGGCTCAGCACTTGTACAAAGCTGGTGGAAAACGTTTCCACCACCAACGTAGTCTACTGATACTGCTGCTGCAAACTGCTGAGAGCACCGCCTAGAGCTCTGATACCATGTTTTTTTTGTGAGACAGGCAGCAAGGGCTAGGACCCTTGCTGGTAGGATCTTTGGGCTATCAGCAGTGTAGCATGTACAACAGCAGGGCAAGGGTTGTAAATCTGAAATGAAATCTTGATTGATACAAAGTACAAGTATGGTACATGGGAAATCCTAATCAAGCTAGGCTAGCACAGCTCTTGGCCCACAGAGGGACAACGCCTTGCTAGGCCTTGTAGGTCGTCGTGGCAAGGGTCTTGGCGTAGTCTCCAGGTTGACTGGCCTCCATGGTAGCCTCCACCCAATCTGGCAGGCCTTGCCAGGCTTACAGGGGCCTTCGAGGGATCTCCAGCAGAGTCTTGGTCTGGGCTCTAGAGTCAAAGGCTTGAGCAGGACTGAGTGCTTACAGAAAACGGAGATGCTGAGATAGTTCTGAACAGAGAGGAGCTTCCCCTTTTATACCTGAGGTCCTGGCAAGATGACCACCTGAAGGAGAAGCTTCCTTCAGGTGGTTCAGGTCTGCTGCCTCTTGGGGAAGCTTCCATCCAAGAGAAGCTTCCTGTAGGTCAGAGTTATTACTGGCATTCCTGCGGGTTCAGGGAGAAGCTTCCTTGTTGAGGAAGCTTCATCAGGTGTTCAGGTGCAGGTTCTCCAGGAGGTTGCTTACTCTACAGGCTTCTCTCTGACGGCCGTTGACCTTGCCATGCTGTTGCATCAGATCCGTCAATCAGGTGGCTCCTGAAGCTTGTTCTAGATTGGCCCATATAGGTTGAAGGGCCCAGGCTCTATGCATGTGGCTGATGATGCAGTGTAGGCCTCAT